>JAADYF010000031.1:0-61419 GCA_023338175.1 Phytopythium delawarense
CTATGCAAACGTATAGTATAGTATACGCAAATCGATGTTTGGCGCAAGTTTGCGCAAGTTGTCAACTTGCGAACGTTTAGCATGAACGTTCACGTTATGTTATGTTTGTGCAAGTCTACACCCTCAACGTTGACAGGCCTAATGCCCACCACCGTCCTGAAGAGTTGTTCCTGGAACGTGTTGGAGGCACTTCCATGACGCTGCACCGCCAGAATGGACAAGCGCACTGGGGCATGCTGGTCTTCCCCACTCTCTGTCCGTGCATGACCCATGCCGCGTGCCACTATCCGCCTAGTGGGCCGCCACCTCCGCCTCTAATCGCACCGCACGCCAGCACCGCAGTTCACACGCGTGCGCCAATCCTCCTGGATGTAATCCAGTTCAATCCACCCTGCCAGGTGTCGAATGGAAAATTTCTCCCGCATGGCGTCGCCCTCGGGCCCTGGTCGCCACCTCGGCATCTGGGTGCCGCCGCCTCTACCCAGCAGTCACTCGCCGCCCTTCCTCTCTCATCTGTACTGTATACAACTCTCTCCGTCCCTGTTGTTCGTCCTGCAAGCTGTCGCCCGCACGCAGGTGCGCCTCCGCCACGTGACGAGGCGCCTGCGTCCATGTCGCCGCCTTCTTCCGCGCCGGCGGCCATACAAAAGCATGGATTCCGCTTCCAAAGCGGCCTCATCCTGCTGAATATCAGGACACCTGGTCGCGGATCGGCTGTCGACATACAAACTCCGAGTGGCCGAGGTTCAGAAGCCGCCTCCCACTCGAATGATATGGTGACCGCCAGTCTGGTCATCACCTGACAGAGAGAGGCAGAGGCGTCCACATGGCGGCCGGCGCCGGCGCCACCCGCCTGTGCTTGAGCCTCGCCTGTCCGCCATCTTCTGCCGCTGGCGCAGCGCCGCCTCCACTCTGCTCACTCTCCGTTTTGCCTTCCAAGCAAGCGGCCCTCCCCCTCTTCTCCTCTTGGAGCCCCCGCCACCTCCTTCTCCTCCACCACCATGCGGCTCGGCGCGCTGGCCTGGAGCCTGCTGATCGGCCTGCTGGCCGCCGCGCAGACGGCGGACGCGGCCTGCAGCTCGGCGCGCGTGCGCAAGAACTGGGACGTCATGACGACCGCCGAGAAGGACACGTACAAGGGGGCGTTGGCGGCCGCCATGGACTCGGGCGCCTACATCAAGTTCGTCGAGATGCACACTGAGATGATGTCCGAGCGCGAGGCCCACCGACAGTGCATGTTCATTTACTGGCACCGGCTGCTGCTCGTGGCGTTCGAGAACATGCTGCGCGGGCAGGGAGCAGCCTACGAGTGCGTCACGCTTCCCTACTGGGACTGGATCACGGCCCAAAGCCGCGCCAACTCCGGCGCCTGCTCGTCGCTCGGCGGCTGCTCCAGCATCACCACGGACCTGGGCGGGTGGACCAACGGTTCGACGTCGTCGCTGACGATCAACGGCGTGACGGGTAACTCAGGCGTGTGCGTAACATCCTCGCCGCTCGACCACTTCTGCCAGTCAGGAGCCGTCTCAGGCTCCTCCTGCGCCAAGTGCGTGCCTAGAGGCACGTGGGGGTCGGCCAAGGTGCCGGCGTCCGCGAGCTACGCGTCCGTGGTGAACCAGGTCTTCAGCGCCGCCAACATCGGGCAGATGTCGCCGAACGTCGAGGGCGGCTGCCACAACAACGTGCACGCTAACCTGGCCGGCACCATGGGCACGTTCGCGTCGCCGTCCGACCCGATCTTCTGGTCGCACCACTCGATGGTCGACGCACTGCACACCGTCTTCCACAAGTGCAAAGTCGGCACGGCGCGGCTGACGTACGAGCAGAAGGCAACCAACACGGTGGCCTGGACGTCGTGCGAGCGCCGCAGCAACGGCGGCCCGTTCAACCCTGGCGACATCGTGACCATGCGCACCGGCGTCAACGGCGTCAACCCCATCAACGGCAGCACCGACAGTCTCATCGGCAAGTACTTCACCAACGTGCCGAACCGGTTCGCCGACCTCATGGACGTGCGCGACCTCGGGGACAGCAGCTACTCGTACGAGTTCGCCAGCGGCGGCTTCCTCGCCACCATGTACGACGGATGCAACGGCACGTCAACGACGACGCCAACTCCCACCCCCACTCCGACTCCGACGCCGACCTCGACGACTCGCACTCCCACGACCACCGTTCCCTCGACGACGACTCGGACTCCCACTACCACAGTTCCCGCGATGACGACTCGCACTCCGACCACTACCGTCCCTGCGACGACGACCCGGACACCTACCACTACCGTGCCAGTGACCACGACGCGCACCCCGGCTGTGACGACGCGTGCTCCCACGCCGACCCCGACCCCGACCCCGACAAGTACGCGTCGTCGCGGGTGGTGGTGGTGGTGGCCGTGGGGCGGGCGCCGCATGACTGAGTACGAGCAGAACCAGGATGAGGGCACCGTGCAGGCGTACGAAGACTCGTCCGACAGCTACTCGTCGGACTACGACTCGGCGTCCGCTTCGACCAGCTCTGACGTTGGCGAGTCGACGGAGAGCCCAGAGCAGCAGACTTCGGAACAGGACCAGTCGTCTTCGTCGTACGCCACGTCGTCGTACGACGGTGACGACGTAGTGATCGACGACGGCAAGGTGGACGTGATCATCAAGGAGGCCGACTGCGAGATCTCGCCTAGCATCATGATGACGTGGTACGACAACACCATGGAGGATCTCGGCGGCCATTCGCAGGAAAACATGGACCAGCTCGAGTTCATGTCGTGTGTGTTCGAGGACCGGTGCCTGGGCGGCAGCCTTGACTACTCACAGGAGTTCAAGGACATTTGGGGCGTCACCGTCCCTCGCTGCAAGGCCATCGTCGACGCGTTCAACGCCGGCTACATCACCATCGACCACGACAACTGGCAGGAGAAGATGGAGTCGCACTTTGGCTGCCCCACGCCAACCACCAGTGCCCCGACGCCTGCCCCCACGGACAGCGCGGACCAGCAGCAGCAGTACGGCAGCGAGGTCGGTGGTGAGGCTGCCACGACGCCGTCCAAGCACAAGAGCTGCGAGTAGAATGGCGAAGACTGCATGTGGGATGTGTTGGCAGAGAGAAATGAATTACAGCCAGCACGTTCATAGAATCTCTTGCAGTTGCATGCAACGTCCTCTGCTGATGCCTCGAGGGTCCGCCTTTGGGGCATTCGCATGCGTTGTCTGGTTCAACCTCACACTTGACGGCTCTGTCGGTCATCGAAGCAAGTCGCCAACTGGTCACCACCACGAAACGACTTCAACACAAAACCGCGTCCATTGCTCTTCCATGAACGCGTCAGACGGCATCTACACGAGTCGCGGCGGCTGCCTCACTGGATCTTGAGCACAAAGTTGGGGTCGCGCCGGTACTTGGCCTCGAAGCGCTCCATCCACTTGTCGAGCAGGTTGGTCGGGATCGTCATGTACCCGGCGTTGGTGCTCGTTGAGAAGGACGTCATGTAGTTAAATAGGTCCTGCGCGATCTTGAGCGCGAACGCCTTGCGCTCCGCGAAGCCGCTGGCCTCGATGCCCAAGTTCTTGACGTTCTCCAGGCTCTCGATCGACACGCCAAGCTGCAGCACCGGCTGGCCCGCCACGTCCGGGTGCGTCGGCCACCCTGTCCGGAGGATGGCGCTGCGTGCATCAGAGCCGACGGTGAGGCCACGACTCGGTGGTGCTCCCAGACGATGAACAGCGGCGCTTACCTCGGCTTCTCCGCGAAGACCGTGCCCAGCAGCTGCCAGTTCTGCAGCGCCGGTACGGCAAAGTACAGCACCGCTGGTTCGACATAGAGTGCGACCGTTAGATCTCGACCTACAGGTCCATGGACGCGTCCAATGGCAGCGACTCACCTCCGTAGCCGGGCGGCACGGGCGAGGCCGGCAGCAGGAAGAACGTCAGGTCCGTCACTTGCGCCGGCTCGAGGATCTCCACCACGTAGTGCGCCGGCCCGATCTCCCTGCCATCACCGCGGCGCCACCTCAGCACCAGCAACGAGCGGCCGAACAACTTCCGCAGCCTGCGAGACGCACCGGAAGTCGGTCATGACGGGCCGCCCAGGCACCACGAGCCCGAACTGTGCGATACCCGGCACGTTCATCTTTTTCTTCTCTCTCTTGCTCTTGCCGCCGTCACGAAGGATGGAGAGCCGCTTCCGCCGCCACTGCACGCGGACACTAGCCTGCGGTCTGTCCTCGGCACTCGCTGCGCTTCTGCCGGCTGGTCGCTCGTCCACGCAGCGCCGTCGTCGACTAAGATGAGACCGACGCCGTCTGCTGCTCGTCTCAATGTTCAAGTGCTGTGTCTGCTGCTTTTTGTCCCCACAACAGGAAGGTTCTCGAAAATCCCTTTGTTAGGCATATTCCGTGTGTACCACATATTTTAAGACCACGCCGCAACAGCGTCCTGCACAACTGGCGAGAGAATCCTTTCGTTTGGCATATTTTGTGTGTACCACCTGGAAATGAGCTCAATCAGATCCGTCCGCTGCTCCATCAATGAACCATCGTCTCACTGCCCGGAGGTGCTCGCTGCTCACTCCTCCTGCTCCTGCTTCCATCCATGACGCTGCCGGTCGTGATCGCGGACGACCACCACCACGTGCTGCCGGAGGTCCACTTGGTGCGTGTGCTCATGCTCAGCCAGCGGCGTCTCCCTCGACTCTGGACGTGTCCGACACTGACGCAAAGGATCGATCGATGGCAGGCGCTGAGACGGCGGCAGCTGCCGTTCGACGGCCTGCATGTGCTGCACGTGGACGCGCACCCGGACTTGTCGTTCTCTCGGTCGGCCGCCGCGGATGTCGTGTTCCGGCCGGAGGAGCTGTATGATATGCTGGACGAGTCCGTCTCAGGTGGGGACAGCAGCGAGGACGCGACTGCCATGACGATGATCGCCCAGCTGAAGCTGCTGCCGTGATGCGCAGGCATCGCCGAGTTCCTGCTGCCGCTCGTGTTCGCTGGCCACGTGCGGCAGATCACGTGGATCAAGTCGCCCTGGGCCAACCAGGTGCGCGTAGTCGTCTCCACGCTGTAGACTCTCCCCATGCTGGTCAGCGATGCTGATGGCGCATGGTAGATGCCTGTAGGATCGTACCGCGGTATCACGATCGGCAAGCGCGTCGCAGACGGTCAGTGACCGTCTCTGGTTGCTACACCTAGTGTTCAATGGCGGTGTGGCGCTCACGACAGTCGAAGGCAGCATGGCGCTCACGTGTTCGCTGCCGCATTTCCTGGACGACGAGCTCTACTGCGCTGCAGATGCGCTGGAGACGGACTCGCGGCGGTTGGTGATCCTGCTGGGGAGTGACTTCAAGCTCTGTGTTAATGCTTTGTCTGTGTACTCGTGACGGTAGACCATGGAACCTGTTTGTGACGGAGATCGACGCAGACCACGATGGTGATGACGAGAAAGCCGCGGTGCTCACGGAGGCGCTCATTCGCGCCGACAGCGAGTGCAAGGCGTATATCCTGGACGTTGACCTCGACTACTTCTCGACCTGGAACCCGTTCCTCCAAGGTATTGGTGTGTCCTGTCTCGTTCACTCCCGGCGAGGTTGTGCTGCTCACCAACCGTTTGATCAGAGCTTGAGGGAGAATTCAGCCGAGAGGATCTTGCTACCGTCCAGCAAGTCTTCTCTCGCCCACGATACAAGCGGACGGGCATCGACATGACAGTCGAGCAGCGACTTGAAGAGCGCCGTGCCTTCTTGACAGCCATGAAGGGCTTGGAAGTGTGTCAGGATGCCGCTTCGTGCCGGCAAGACCTGGTGAACAGCCTGATCCACTTGTACCCGCGCGACGTCGATGCGGAGATGCTGTTGCAGGAGTTCACGGCATTCATCGAAGGACTCAGTGCGGAGCAGCTCGAGCGTGTGATTGTCTGGGCGGGGCCGAACATGGATCTGCCGCATCACGAGAGCTCGCAGGAAGAGATCTCGGAGCGCGTCCAGCACTTTCGCGCCTTCCTGGACGCCAACTCGCTAGATCGAGCGAATCCTCCGGCACTGATCACCATTGCCAAGTCCAGCGGCGACGAGTTCCTGCCGCCGTACCAAGCCGATAGCGTGTTGGGAGCGGTCCTGACCGTGCTGGAGCACGTGTTCGGCCCTCTTGATCATCGCGTGATCGAATACGAGGCAGCTGAAGATGGCGACAACGAGTGACAGTTCTCATCAACGTAGATTACATTTGACCTCGGCATGTGTGTTCGTGACTCGTGTTGTCGTGGCTAAAGCGTCAAGGTCTGATGGTGTTCGCGACACCATGTGAAGAGCAAGAGATCGTCCAGGCTGCATTCCTTTGCCTGCCCACTCGCAACGAGAGCGCCGCTCGCACCGCACGCTGCAGTCCACTGGGCGGCAAAGTACGCGGTGTTTGCCATCCTCCAATCACAAATCTCCTGGCGGTTTCGCACGACTCGGTCCAGCGGTTCCTGCTCAGCAAGCAAGTCGAGGTTCAGCTGCCAAAAATCGCTCAGCAAGCTCGTGTCGTCCTGTCCGCCGAACATGAAGATGCGGTGGCCACTCGTGGACGCCATGTACGCAGCAGATGACCAGTATCGCGGGACAGGAGAGGCAGCGTCGGCGTCTTGAACACTGATCCCTTCCAGTCGTCGCCAACCTTGTCGCTGCTGTGCGAGTTGCTTCCTCCCGATGTACGTTCCGCTGTCAAAGTGGTGAGTGATGCCTGTGATCTGGCGCGGCGCGCGGAGGCCATTGGTCACGGTTAGGAGCTGGAATGGCGTCACCAGGATGTGGCGGCCGCTGTGGAAGCGCCTCTCTTCCGTCACGGAAGTCGACGAGACTAGGGCCGCGAGTGGTGTCCACTGCGCCGTGGAAGTCGCCGCAGTGTAGTCCAAGCGGTACAGATCGTTCAGGGGCTTGCCGTTCTCTCCGTTCCGCCCACCGTAGACGAACATGCTGCTCTGGAACACGATCGCCGTGTGAGCAAACCTCGGCGACGGCGCGGTGCCAGTCGTTGTGGCTGCCAAGCTCTTCCAGATGAAGCTTGGAACGCATGGAGCTACCGTGAACGTTATGTCCCAACTGTCGAGCGTTCCTTCGTGTCCATCAACGACTGTGTCCGAGACGCTCAATGTCCATCCGCCAGCCACCGACAGTTGGTGGAAGAGACTTAACGGCTCATGACTGTCCGAGTTCGATGAAGAGAAGCTGAGCGACTGCGATCCTGCCACGCATTCGGTGGGGTCAGGCGCCGACTCGGGCGTTTGAAGCACCACCGAGAATGATCGCGCACTGGGGACGGTGGGAGTCGTGCGCTTGGCGCCTAGTGTGAAGCCCTCGTGGTCGCTCCAGCGCGTCTCTTGTGCCTGCGAGTCGATAGGGAACATGGTCGACTCCTGCCGCTGGGGAAATGTCGACGGCCCTGGTCCGAGCAACTCGATACGAAGTGTATGCGGACATGTGTGCGTGATCTGGAGGTTCACCTTGAGGTCCATGACACACATGTCGACTGCAACACCAGCGTTTCCAATAGTGAACAGTTCGGTGCCATCCGCAATGCGCAGACTGCGCTCGAGATCACGAAGAGATGCGGTCGTTCGGCGAGTAGCTGACGCCACCGACAGCTCCCACAAATCGCCTAGTGCAGGCGTCGAAATTGTGCTGGTGGTCGCGTCCATCTGCCGGTCCTGCATCCCTCCAAATAACAGCAACCTGTCGCCAATGACTGCCATCGAGTGTCGTTCCCGGGCTGGCGGAACAGTTGACGAAAACAGCAAGGACGGGGAAATGACTTCGATCCACGTGTTGATCACAGGATCGAAGCGCCAAAGCTCGTTGTTGACTCCAGCGTTGGCCACACACTCGACTTTGTGCGCTCGGCCGCACGCGTACCCCTGCGAGAGCCCGCCAAACAGGTACAAGTGGCCTTCAAATGCAGTCAGTGAGTGACCTCGACGTGCTGACGGAAAGCGGCGCAGAGGCAACGGGTCTTCGAAGTGAAGACCTGCGCGGAAATCTTCTTGGAGACCGAAGACACTCCGTACATCACTGTCACCGTTGACGCGGCGCCACTCGTTCCGTGGAGACGCTGGCGTAGAAACTACCACAGCTTGGCTGTACGCGCCTGAGCCATCAAGAAGCACTGCTTTCACGCGGAACCGGTATGTCGATGCCGGAGCAAGCGCTGATACAGTCGTGTTGGTCACTCGTTCGCTGCTTGGGGTGGATAGGAATCGCACAAAACGGAAGTCTTCGTTGATGGAGCGGTTCGCGATCTCAACAATGAACCCTTGAAGCTGCTGGGGGAACCCGAATGGTGGGTATTTCCATGAGAGGAACACGCTCGTCGACGCCACGGAGGTCGCCAACAAGCTCGCAACGCTCTGCTCATGGCCGTCTAGACGAAATAGTCGCCGTAATGATGCGTCGCGTGGACGAAACAAGTCCGGGAACGAGACAAAGCTGCTCCCACCACCGCCGCCAGCACCGTCGACGCCCGCGCCACCGCCTCCACCACCAAAATATCCGCCACCTCCACCCCCACCAGCATCTTTCCCGTCTTGACCATGTCCACCACGTCTCCGCTGTCCGCTGGTTGGCCATAGCGCAGTCAACGGCGCGCCGATCTCGGTAATGGAGCCAACAGGATTGTTCACGTTCGTCCAGACGCACTTGCCTGCTCGGGAGTATTGAAACGAGCTTGCTTGGCCGGCGCTTCCGGGCGTTGTCGAGTCCGCACCCGTGCCGGCGGTCGCAAGCACCGAGTAGTCGGCGTCTGGGCCCGCGAATCCGTAGTCCAAGTGCTGGTGACCAGCCGGAAGGCCAGTAGCGTCACGATCATCGCCTTCAACGTTGATCGAGTGGTACTCGTCTCGGGATCCCAGTAAGCTCACCGACGAGGCGGTTCTAGCTGACGCGGTGATGTCCAGAGGGATGGAGCGCGCGTCCGGGAACTGGCCGTCTTGAGCGCGAACGACGACCCCTTCAGAAGGACTAGCGCCTCCAGCACCTCCGCCATGAGCACAGCAGTAGTCCGTCACGCCTCCACCGCCTCCACCAGCTGCTATTAGCACCGTTTTCCCGTTGATCCGCACCTCGGAAGCACCACCACCGCCGCCTCCAGGGAAATCTCCGCGTCCACTGTCACCACCGCCGTTGAACCCTCCTCTGCCTGAGGCCTCTCGACTTCTCCCACTGCCAGTACCGCCACCACCAACAATGATGTCCAGCCAGTCGCCAGGCGTCACGACGAACTGCGCTCGCGCGAATGCACCGCCACCGCCTTTCGAGAAGTCGACAGCAGCTGCCGATGGATCCACGCGCTTCTGGCCACTGCCACCACCTGCCCCCCAAGCGTAGACATCGACTGCGACGATGCGGGTTTTACCAGCGACCGTGAGCGCACCATTGTCCTGTGAATCACTGATGCCGGACAAGTTGGGGAGACGGTAGGTCTGCACCCCGTTGACGAAGAAGAAGGCACGTTCCTCCATCCGCTCACCGCCAAGCGTAACGGGGAATACGAGAACAACCCCGTGCTGACCGTCATCACCGTCGACGCCACCGCAGCCCGTACCGAGGATGTAGTAGCGGTCGATCATGTTCCCTGCCGTTTCACCTTCGCCACTCATGGAAACGATGGAGCTGGGGGTGTTGGAGGCGGGGCTCTTCTTACCACGGCTGCTCACCTTTGCTTGGTAGGGCGTTAGAAATGGCGCCGTCATCGTGAACACGCCTTCCCCGACGGCATTGACAGCGCGCACCCGCACAACGTACTGCGTGTACGAACGCCATACTATTCGGTTCGTGAAGTTCCACTGCTCCAGCTCGGACCAATTGCTGCGGGCGACTTCGTCTCCAGCGATCCACGTGGTCGAGTCAATGTCACGGTACTGGGCGTCGTAGTGGACAATCTCACTGCCACCACTGCTTGCTGGTTGCTGCCACTCGATTCGAATCGCAGGTACCGGGAGCGATTCGCGTCGTACATTGAGCGCTTCGACTTGTGCTGGTGGGGCCGCCTGAGTGGAGTACAATGACGACGATAGGCTGAATGGACCCTTCCCGTTGGCGTTCGAGGCGGCGACGCGGAATGCGCAGCTCGTGTTCGGCGCCAAAGGCAGCGATGCTACCGAGGTGGATATGGTCAGTGCCGGCGCAATGGAGTCCGAGATCGTCGTCCAAGTGAGCTCCGAGTCGCACTTCTGCTGCATGTGATACGAAAGTACAGGGAAGAGTGTCGGACTGGACTGCGGTGGAGAACGCCACTGGATCTTGATGCGAGCGCTGGTGGCGACTACTAGCTCAGGTGACGATGGAGCCGATGGAACCACTGCGCCATCATCGACGTTAGTCGAGGATCACAACTTATCAAGGAGCAATCGGCCAGACTTACGAGTGGCAGGGGTTTGCAGCGGATCGCTTGCGGCGCTCCATTCGCTCCAGCCGAGAGTCGTGAAGCGCGCGCGAACTCGAAAGGCGTACGCGACGCCCGAGGGCAACGCGACAACGCTGTATCGGCACTCTTTGGAGCACACGACACGATCCCTTTGCCGCTCGCGGAGCGACTGGACCGCGACTTGATCACCGGCGCCGCCCCACTTGGCCGAGATGGTCTCCGCGTACAGCGTCAGCAGTGGCAAGTCCCCGTTCTCCTGCTCGCCCGCGGCAGACTTGGAGACGACGCGGTCAAAGACGATGACCCATCGATACGCACCGGTGCCTGCGCTCACGCCGCCCTCGTCGGCAGGCGCTGAGCTGCGGAACACCTGCACCTGCGACACGAGATCCAGCGACTCGAGCGCCGCTTTCATCTGCGCCTCGCTCGCGTCGAACGGGATCGGAGGCGTCACTGTGCGCTGCTCCACGTTGAGCAGGCTCTTACCAGCGTGTGCGAGCGCGAGGCGGAAAAAACCGTCCGATATGGACTCGCCGGCGTCTGCGCGCGTAAAGACGAGCTGCCGCTCATGCAGGTCCGACGCTTCATCCTGGCCACCACCAAGCCCAGTGATGGAGTCGGCGAGTGTGACCCAGTGGCCCGTGCCCGACTCCGAGTACTGCGCCTCGTACGCCGCCACCGTTTCCACGTTGCCAAGCGCGGAGGCGGTCGTGGAGGCGATATCGACAGGCTCCAAGCTGTTGAGGAACGACTGCCACTGGAGCGATACAGACGCCGACCCTGGGTTGCCAGGGGAGACGGAGACGAGCTCGGCGAGAACGTGGCGGTCGCGACTGAACGGGTCGCGCGCGCGGCTCGACGCGAGCGCAGCGGGTGTCAGTGAAGCGCACAACAGACAAAGCACAGGCAGCAGCATGGAGCGAACGCATGGCAGTGGGGGTGCCATGATCTCGGCGACTGGCCCAATCACGACGGGTATCTTTGAAAGCAGCGCGACTCACGCGGACTGCGACTTTTCAGGCGGTGATGCTGGTGATGTCCGCCCGATGGGACCCACGCGGCTTGTCACTCGAGGATCGCTCGAGCGAGGCGGGCGTAGTCGTCGAGCGAGTTGTACACGTGGGCCGATATCCGCACGTAGAGCACGCCGTCGACGCACTTGATGGGCACTTCGATGCTGAAGCGCTCGTGCAGCGTGTCCTGGACGTGCTTGGCGTCTGCTGACGTCGTCGCTCGCGCCGTATCCACACCAAAGACCGGTCGCGCCGTCGGCAGCTTGACCAGCCGCATGGCGTGCCGCTTGTGCAGCGGGAAGTGCTTGGCGTTCTCGAGCTCCTCCAGCATGACCCACTTCTCGTACAGCAACTCGGTGGCGTCCTGCACGAGTGTGTGCATGTACTGTCGGCACTGCTGCATGTCCTGCTGCTGCCAGAAGTCGGCGCACTGTGGGAGCGACAGCCACGCGCTGTAGTCCTGCAGCCCGGTCCACATGAAGGCGCTCTGCATGCCGTCGAAGAAGCCGTGCGAGACGACGCGCGGGTGGATCGGGATCCGCGCCGAGCGCTCCAGACCGCCGCGCGTGTTGACGTGCAGGAAGGCTGCGCCGCGCGGCGAGCAGAACCACTTGTGGCAATTGCCCACGTAGTAGTCGGCACCGACGCGGGCCACGTCCAGGTCGAGGTTGAGCAGCGCGTGGGCGCCGTCGACCAGCACCGGCGCGTCCCGCGCGTGGCACTCCTTGACGATGGCGTCGACGGGCAGCAGCACGCCCGTGTTGGACGTGACGTGATCGACGATGACCAGGTCCACGGGCTTGGGCTCGCGGTCGAGCGCCTCCCGCAGCCTGCCGAGCACCGCGGCGTCATCGTACGACTCTTCCAGCGACAGCGGGACCTCCACGAGGCGGACGCTGTCAGGTTCGACGGCGTCTTCTTGGGCGGCGCGGACCATCTTGCGGACGGCCCCGTAGCGCGTGCTGAAGCAGACGACGACGCGCTCGCCTCTGCGGTGGCGGAGCACCGAGTCGAGCACGGCGTGCAGCCCAGAGGTGGCGTTGTGCAGCAGCACGAGCTCGCGCGCGTCCGGCGCGTGGACCAGCGCCGCGAGCGCGCGGATGGCCGCTACGACGTGCGTGAACAAGTCGCGGTCGTGGAAGCGCAGCGGCTGCCGGTCGGCCGCGTCCCGCCAGGCAGTCGCCACGCGGGTGGCGAACCGCGTGGCGCCGCCGAACGCGCCGTGGTTCAGGTACGTCCAGCGTTCGAGGTCGAGCGCGAACAGGGCGGCGTTCGGGTGGCCGGCGCCGCGCGGCAGGACGACGCGGCAGTCGCGGGGCAGCGGCGGCAGGAACGCGGGCGGCGGCGCGGCGGCCGCGGCCGCGAACAGCGAGTCGGCCGACTCGGAGTGGAAGGAGCCGAACGCCTGATAGCCCTGCCGCTCGGCCGCCGTGCCCGTTACGGAGCTCGCGGCGCGCGCCATCACCTTGGGCATCCCGCGACGCATGCGCATCGATCTTGGTGCGTTTCTCGTTAGGTGCGCAATTGTGACGAGGAGGTCAGGACGGATGAAGTAAGTAAGTGCGTATGGTACCTATACGAGGGTTTTGTTTGAACGCTTTTGGCACGGGGAAAGTATGCATGTGTCAACCTTTTCGAGAGCGAAGGGGATCTTTTGTGGATCGAGTCTGCCCGTTGTTTTTCCCTCGCCAGTTCAAAATCGAAAGAAGGCGCGAGAGACGATGATGATGGCTGCGCGACCGGGACTAGAGGCCGCAGCGGTGACCAGCGGCGGCAGCAACGCGGCGCCGGTGGCGGTGCAGACGGAGGTGACGGCGGCGGCGGTGGTAAACGAGGAGGCGCCGGTGGAGGAGGAGCCCGAAGGTGAGGGCGAGGGGGGGAAGCGGCGCCGGCTGTTCCGCTTCAGCCCGCGCTACGACCTGGCGCTGCTGACCGAGGTCATCACGCACTTCCCCTGGGGCGCCGGCTACGGCAACACGCGCGACGCGTGGGACGCCGTGGCGCTGGCCGTGCAGAAGCGGCTCAAGGAGTCCGGCGTGGCGTTCCCGGACGACGCGCCGCTGGACCACACGCTGGTCAAGCGCCGCGCCGACGCGCTGCTCATGGCATTCCGCCGCGGCGAGATGGCGAGCCTGCGCAGCTCCGGGACGCCCAAGGAGCTCGCGACGCGCCACAAGATGCTCTCCATCCTCTCCAACGTGGTACGCTTGGTTGCACGTCGGGGGGTGGAGGGTGAAGCGCTGACGCAACACTCGCAGGTAGACGTGCACTACCAACACAAGGGCAAGGGTGAGCGCAAGGGCGAGCCGACGCGCGAGGAGAGCATGCAGGAGGCGCTCCGCGAGGCCCAACAGAGCCTGCGCACGATCGACACGTCGGCCCTGGACGAGCCCGACGTGAACCCGCCAATCGCCTCGTCGGAGCTGTCGCCGCGCCGCGAGAGCCCGCACTCTGGCACGAAGCGGCAGGCGGCGCTTGACGCGACTGCCCCACCCCCTAAGCGTGGTCGCGGCCGCCCCCCGAAGAACCGACCCGCGAACACAGTCGCGAGCACAGTCACGAACTCCGCCGCGATCCCTGTCCGCCGTGGCCCTGGCCGCCCCCCGAAGAACCGAGCGGCCGAGCCCGCTCGCCCTTTGCCGCCCGTGACGATCAAGACGGAGGTGCCGCGGAAGGAGACGCCGAAGGAGCTGGAACTGCGCGAGCGCGAGCTGCGCGTCAAGGAGCGCCGCCTCGAGATCGAGGAGCAGCGCCTCGCATGGCAGGTCAAGGAAGCCGACCAGCAGACGCAGGAGCGCCTGGCGTTGCTCGAGGTGCTGCGCGCGCAGTCGGCGCTCAACCAGGAACTCCTCGCCCAGCTGCGCGCCAAGTCGGCCGTCGCGTAAGCCCGTTGGTCCGTCGGTTGGTCTCGCTAGCGTTGTGTCAGTGCATTTCCCCCTCGATGTCCGCTTTGAATTGCCACACGCACTGTTGCCCTCACGGCTGTTCGCTTCAGAGTCTCGTCAATTGAGACAAGATCACCAGACCAGACCTTGTCATTACCGATTACGTCCCCGAAATAGTGTGGACCACGCACTATATCTCATAAATAGCGTGGACCACTCTTACTGGACACCTCCGACCACCACTGGTTGTTGGTTTCCTTGTTGCCAGGCGTCCCTTCTCCTTATCCGCCGGCCTTTCCAGACGCCGAAATCGACTGGAGGCGACACTAGCGGCCAAGGCGAAGAAGCAGCGGAAGCGGAAGGCCCGGGCCGTCGTCTCTCCGCCGCTCCCTTCGCTCCATGGCGCCCTCCGCGTCGGGCGCGGGGCCGCCGGCTGCCTCGCCAGCCATGGGCTTGAGCGCGGCGCAGCAGGCCGAGCTCGAGAAGCCCGTGGGCAGCGTCAAGGACAAGTGGAAGCTGCTGCCGTACTTTTTGCAGCTGCGCGGACTCGTCAAGCAGCATATCGACTCGTTCAACTACTTCACGGACGTCGACATGAAGAACATTGTGCGCGCGCAGGCCAACAACATGGTGCGCAGCGACGCCGACCCCAAGTTCTTCCTGCAGTACACGGACATCCAGATCGGCACGCCGTCGATCGAGGAGGAGGCTTTCGTGTCCTCGTCCGTCACGCCGCACCAGTGCCGCCTGCGCGACCGCACGTACGCCGCGCCGGTGTACGTGAGCGTGCGCTACCGCCGCGGGAACAAGATCGTCACCAACAACAAGGTGCTCATCGGCCGCATCCCCATCATGCTGAGAAGCGCCAAGTGCATCCTCACGGACAAGAACGAGCAGCAGCTCGCCAAGCTCAAGGAATGCCCGTACGACCCGGGC
This sequence comes from Phytopythium delawarense, assembly GCA_023338175.1. Taxonomy (NCBI): domain Eukaryota; phylum Oomycota; class Peronosporomycetes; order Pythiales; family Pythiaceae; genus Phytopythium; species Phytopythium delawarense. The sequence continues at coordinate 15,219 of JAADYF010000031.1, forward strand.
GGGTACTTCATCGTCAAGGGCGTCGAGAAGGTCGTGCTGATCCACGAGCAGCTGTCCAAGAACCGCGTCATCATCGAGGAGGACGCCAAGCAGAACGTCTGCGCGTCCATCACGAGTTCCACGCACGAGCGCAAGTCGCGCACCAACATCTTCCTCAACAAGCAGCGCCTCTACCTCAAGTCCAACTCGTTCGGCAGCGACATTCCCATCGTCATTGTCTTCCGTGGCATGGGCATGGAGAGTGACCAAGAGATCGTGTCGCTGATTGGCAGCGAGCCGGATGTGTCGGACGCGCTGACTTCGTCCTTCGAAGAGGCCTCGGATCTCAAGGTGTTCACACAACAGCAGGCGCTCGAGTATATTGGCTCCAAGATGAACGCACTGACGAAGCTTGGCACGACTGGTGGACGGCATCGCGGCGGTACCAACCAGCGCCAGGACCGTAACCTAGCGGATGCGGCGCGCTCAGCTCTTGCCAACCTCGTGCTGAACCACGTGCCGTGCGAAGACTACAACTTCCGCCTCAAGAGCATCTACGTTGCCCATATTGTGCGCCGCATCATCTTCACTGACAAGGACCGCACGCGTCTGGACGACAAGGACTACTACGGCAACAAGCGTCTGGAGCTTGCGGGTCAGTTGCTGTCGCTGCTGTTTGAAGATCTGTTCAAGCGATTCAACAGCGACCTGAAGCGTCAAGCCGACATGGTGCTGAGCAAGCCGAACCGCGCGTCCGTGTTCGACATCCTCAAGTGCATCCGGACGGATACGATCACACAGGGTTTCTATCACGCGCTCTCGACGGGCAACTGGACGCTGAAGAGATTCCGGATGGACCGCGCTGGCGTGACCCACGTGCTTTCGCGCCTGTCGTACATGTCAGCGCTGGGAATGATGACGCGCATTTCGTCGCAGTTTGAGAAGACGCGCAAGGTGTCGGGACCGCGTTCGCTTCAACCGTCGCAGTGGGGCATGCTTTGTCCGGCTGATACGCCTGAAGGAGAGGCGTGCGGTTTGGTGAAGAACCTTGCTTTGCTGTGTCATGTGACGTCTGACGAAGAGGTCGGCCCGATCAAGCGGCTGTGTTTCGACTTGGGCGTCGCGGATGTGTCGCTGTGCTCTGGCGAAGAGCTGAACCACTCGTCGAACTATTTGGTGATCCTCAACGGTGTCATTATCGGCACTCACGTGGACCCTCGGACGTTTGTGACACGACTGCGCCGGATCCGACGTGCTGGTCTGATTGGCGAATTCGTCTCGGTCATGATCCATGACGTTCAACGGGTTGTCTACATCGCTTCTGACGGCGGTCGCGTGTGCCGCCCATTGCTCCTCATCGACCCTGTCACCCATCGGACGAGATTAACCCAGCGTCACCTGGACGAGCTGCGTGCCGGCGTGCGCGACCTGAGCAGCCTGATCGTCGAAGGGTGTGTAGAATATGTGGATGTAAACGAAGAAAACAACTGCCTCGTCGCGCTGCACGAGAGCGAGATCGGCGAGCGGACGACGCATCTGGAAATCGACCCCGTGACGATCCTCGGCGTCGTGTCGGGCCTGATCCCGTACCCGCACCACAACCAGTCGCCGCGAAACACGTACCAGTGCGCCATGGGCAAGCAAGCAATCGGCACGATCGCGATGAACCAGTTCGAGCGCATCGACACACTGCTGTACACGATGGTGTACCCGCAGATGCCGATGGTCAAGACCCGCGTGCTCGACCTCATCAACTTCGACCACGTGCCTGCTGGGCAGAACGCAATGGTGGCCGTGATGAGTTACTCGGGCTACGATATCGAAGACGCCATCGTGCTGAACAAGGCGTCGCTGGACCGCGGATTCGGGCGGTGCATGGTGTTCAAGAAGTACCAGACAATGATCAAGAAATACTCGAACGGATCATACGACCGCATCGTGGGCCCGCCAGACTTCGACAGCCTGGTGTCGTCGTCCAGCAACCTTGGATTCCGGAACGCCAAGTACGCCTCGCTGGATGCGGACGGCATCAGTCGTGTCGGTGGCGTTGTTCAGAACGGCGCGATCATGATCAACAAGGAGCAGCCGTCGCAGTTCAACGACTCGGTGGACGGCCGCGATCCGCTCGACGTGACGTACTCACCGTCCCCAACGACATACAAGGGTCCAATCCCGGCTTATGTTGACAAGGTGCTGCTGACTTCTTCCGAAGCCAACCACTTCCTCGTTAAGGTGCTCATCCGCCAGACGCGTCGGCCTGAGATTGGTGACAAGTTCAGCAGTCGCCACGGACAGAAGGGTGTGTGCGGCACGATCCGCAACCAGGAGGACATGCCGTTCAACGACCAAGGTGTCTGCCCGGACCTCATCATGAACCCTCACGGTTTCCCGTCGCGCATGACGGTCGGCAAGATGATCGAGCTGATCGCGGGCAAGGCTGGCGTTTTGAACGGCCGTCGCGCGTACGGCACGGCGTTCGGCGAGAAATACGGCACGGCCGACCATGTGCTTGACTGCTCTCGCGAGCTGGTCGAGAACGGCTTCAACTACGCCGGCAAGGACTATCTGACGTCGGGCATCACGGGCGAGCCCATCCTGTGCTATATTTTTATGGGCCCGATCTACTACCAGAAGCTCAAGCACATGGTCATGGACAAGATGCACGCTCGTGCTCGTGGCCCGCGCGCTGTCCTCACCCGTCAACCGACGGAGGGTCGTTCTCGCGATGGTGGTCTGCGACTCGGTGAGATGGAGCGCGACTGCCTGATCGGCTATGGCGCAAGCATGCTGCTGATGGAGCGGCTCATGATCTCCAGCGACGCGTTCAGCGCGGACGTCTGCCAGGGCTGCCGTATGCTCGGCTACGAAGGCTGGTGCCAGTACTGCAAGTCGGAGGAGAAGGTTGTGAGCATCCGCATCCCGTACGCATGCAAACTGCTCTTCCAGGAGCTGCAGGCAATGAACATCGTGCCGCGGCTGACGCTGAAGGAGTACTAGCTACCTCCGCGCCAACACAAGGAGTGGTCAAGGAATGGGTTGCCGTGCTGTCTTCGGGTTGGCTTTCTTCTTCCCCAAGTAAGGACACCGGCAGAAGCTGTAACAGGAAATCCACGTGCATCCTTTGCGGCACCATAATGTGAGTTGGACTGACTGCACAAGTTAGACGCGAACTACCGCTTCAGTCGCGGCAGTGGCGGTGCTCGCTATCGTAGAATTCACCCGTGATGTGCTCCCAGTTCTTCACCTCAACGCGCTCTCCGCCAGCGTTACTCTCAGCCGCGACACGCTCGTCGCTCCCGGTACGGTGCAGCAGATCGAAGCACCTCGGGTGGGTCGAGTCGTCCAGCTGGAAGTTGTCGCGGAAGAAGGCCGAGTAGTCGTTGACGCCCGCAATGTCGTCATGCAGCGCGCACTCGATGAGCTCGGACTGCGCGTACGCCGTCTCGAGCGTGCCGTCCACCACCATGGCTGCCTGCACCGCCGCATCGAGGAAGCTTTGCGCCTTCTCCTGGACGTACTGCCGCTCGCTCTGCGCTGTCGCAAAGTCGTCGTTGAAGCCGGTAGCTGGCGCTGACAGTGTCAAGTCTGGTGATGAGACGACCCCTGTGTCCTGCTCGGGCATGCTCGATGACGTGGAGATCGGTTGGCTGGTGGCTTGGCTGGAGGAGCTGACGCCGGTAGTCGGCGCTGACAGTGTCAAGTCTGGTGATGAGACGACCCCTGTGTCCTGCTCGGGCATGCTCGATGACATGGGGATCGGCTGATTGACGGTCAGGCTGGAGAAGGTGATGTCGTTGGGCGACTCGGTAAAGTCGAACTCGAAATCGTCCTCACCAGACTCGGAAGACTCCTCATCATCGAACTCGGAATCGGACTCGGACGAGCCGTCCATCATCAACTTTGCCCTCCGACGCAAGGCTCGACTAGCCCGTAGTGCACCAATCGACGGTGGAGGGTTTGGTGACTCGGAGATGCGGTTGCTCATTCCCAAGGATCTGGCGGCTGAAGTCGGTGGCGGTGAAGCTGGTGACATCGAAGTCTCTGCTGACGAAGCCGTCGGCGTTGGCGTCACCTCCGTTGACGTTGGCACGATCGTAGTGACTGCCTCTGATGTCGGTGTCGGAGTCGACGCTGCAATCACCGTCGCAGTTGGTGCAGTCTCCATTGTTGTTGTCGGGGTTGGTGACGCCTCCTCAGTTGTTGTGTTCGTGGCGGTGATGTCGGCTGGAGCGAGCGTTGCTTGCGAGCCGAGTCGGGGGCAGACAAACCCGTTGCTCTGCAGATTGCTCATGAGTTCGTCGAGCTGGTACTCGTACGATTGCGGGCCAAGATCCTTGGCGGACACGAGCTGCCAGTACTCGCTGGGCACCGGCTTGAAGAAGCGCCAGAGCGAACCTTTCTGCTCGGCAGGTACCGCGACGGTGGCCGGTGGGACGTTGTCGGAGCGCTTCCAGAGCTGCTTGACTTTGGACGTGGCGGTGGGGCATTCTTCACCTCTGTACGAGCACTGCTGGTACGCGAACCGCGAAATGTTTTCGCTGCTGGCCTTCACGTCGCTGCCAAGCTGGCACTCGAGGTAGATTTGATGCAGCATGTCGATAGTCGCACTGCACAAGCCAAGGCGATCCCAGCGTCCGACGCAGTTAGTGACGTTGTCCGATGTGGATGCAGTGCTCCGAGAGTAGATACGTACTGGTGACTGAAGAAGACAGGGTCCGCTGGGCCCATGAGCGTCGCCAAGGTGCTCGACAGCGCGCTGTGGATCGAATCTGTCGGACGACGGGGTTTCAACACAGTTAAGACCGTTCACCATTGCGAAGACACCCATCAAGACGACTCACTGTGGATCCCGTACTGGATGGAGTTGCTGAACTGGCGATGACCGTTTGCCTGGCTCAGCAAGACAGCGAGGCCGGCGTAGCCGAAGCCCGACGGAAACGTCTGCGAGCTCCAGTCAGACCGCGGGATGCACGTGGCGCACAGAGCTCGGTTTGAACTGAGCGTCGAGCTCTCGCAGAAGTAGTTGGCAGGCGCTGACTTCACGCAGTTGCCGCTGATCGTTTGCCCGTTAATGGTGACATCTTGGACAGCACCGGCCGAGCCTCCCAGACCCCGCAAGATGGGCGAGCATGCTTCAATCGACGACTCTCCATTCTCGCAGTTGCCGAGCAGGAAGCGAGAGTAGTCCGCAAAGTAGTCCCAGTACGGGATCGTCACGCACTCGTACTTGGTCCCGAGGCTGCGTAGCATATTCTCGTAGGCGAGCAAGAAGCGGCGGTTCCAGTAGAGGAAGCCGCACGTCTGGTAGGCCTCGGTGGAGGACTGGGTCTCGGAGTGCAGCTCTGTGAAGAGGATGTGGTACCCTCGCCTCATGCCGTACCCGACGGCTTCGACGTAGAGATTCTGCTCGTCGGCAGCCATGGCCCCCCACGCCTTGCGAACGCGTGGAGCCGAGCACGTGGCCGCGGCGGATGTGAACAGAAGGGCCCACGCGACAGAGAAGAGAGTGATCCAACGCATGCTGAAGGCTGTGAGAAGTGGCTGGGCGCTCGCTGGAGGTGAGCAGGTGGGCACGTGGCCTCACCGAAGAAGTACGCTGCGCTGAGCAGGTTGGCGACTGAGGCACCGCAGCTGGGTACAGCTGTCAGCACCAACTCGCCACGGCGACCAATGCTCCCCCAAAGAAGGCGTTGCGTTGGACAGCCTCAGTGCTTCAGCAACGTTGAAACGACAGTTCTGCGCTACTTGTGCGCTGGTGACTGGGCTCCTTGAGAGAGCGCCAGGAAGCAGCGCTATCGAGAAGCGTTGACGCTTTCTCAATTGCACCATCGGACTTCGTTCGAGCGTCGGAGCAGTGCTCGTTCGAATGATTTGGCGCAAGGGTCGTCCCGTTTTGAGCGCACTGAACGGCTGCATCGAGCCAGAGAGGACCGACGCGTTCGCCGAACGTTGGCACCATCAAGCGACAGCCACACATCTCAACGGCGTCAAGGGCCTTGATCTGTCAAGGAAACCTCTTCCGTCGTGGGGAACCGTCCCGGGGGATTCGAATGCCAAGAGGAGTCTGCAACGAACAAGCATGAGCGGGTTCGAGTTGGAAACACAGAAGAAGAGCCGACATCCACACACGAGACACGGTGCAGTCATCAACGCGATTCGATGAGGTGCAAGACAGACGTCTTGATGGTGCACAACTAACCTATCCAGTGCTCCTCTGGCTTTTTGCCGTATGTGAGTCTATCCATACAACGATGACACTCGTCATCTAGCGAGCGAATGGAATCGGAAACCCACCACTCGACCGGGAGTCCAGAGTGTCAGCAGTTTATGACGAACGCCATGAATTTCGCTCCTGTGCCAATTTGCTGGACTCTCACACCCAGCGTTCATTTCCCCCTTCGGCTTAGACGACAGCACAGATCGCTCGCTGGCGCGACAGGAGTCGTCGACCGCAGTCGAAGCACTTGGTGACGAGTGTCTGGTCTGCCACTTGTCGGTCGCCACGTGCCTGCTGTCCTCGCGAAGAGGTTGTAGACGCTAGGGAATGCCGGATCGGATGATCCACGTTGTGGAAGAAGCACAAGTCGTGACTAATGCCCGTATCTCCATAAGCAATCCGTAAGCTCTGGAGTTCGCGGTCGCAGATCAACAAGGTCCCTTCAACCAGTTCTACAAGGTTTGTTGCTCTCGTTGGGCCACTTCGAAGGTGTTGCCTCTTGGCGCAGGTGCTGTCGCGATCGAGTCGCGAGGAGCCTCCACGTCACCGAGCGGGCTGGGAGTGGTTGAAGACTGACTGCAGATCGGTAAAAGACAGATTGCTCGAAGTGGTCGGCGCAAGTGTCGGGATTGACATCGGCGCTGGCATCGGCGCTGGCGTCGATCACATCTCCGTTGTAGCAGAAAGCGACGAAACCTGTTGGACCACGCGGAGTTTCACCACAAGCGTCGGGGTCGAGCATGTCTTCTGCAGTTGTGGACCTGTCGAGCGGTGAGTTCGCGGTAAAGGCGGTAAGTCTGTTTGGGGTTGTACCGGCACGCGGGCCGACGAAGCCGTTGCTTTGAGAGTTGAGCACCGCCTCACCAAACTGGCAGGTGGATGCCAGCTGCGGGTGCTCCTCGATTGGAACGGCAGCACGAGACTCTAGCGATGCGAGTCCAGTCCTGTGTGACGCTCAAGGCTGCCTATTGACACCTGCCATGCCGGAGCGCGCACTTTTGAAGACAAACAGGGAGGTCTCGCAGCTCGTGAGCGTGAGCGTGTTGGCATTCAAGGTTGATTGGTATCTGGGAGCATGTCCACAGTTACGCTGCGAAACACGGGGCAAGCTTTCCTGACGGGACGCTGGTGACTGCCTAGGTGAGCGAACGTACTTGCGGTTGAGGAGGACCGGACCAGCTCAGATCCTGAAGGCTACCATGGCGCGCTACGCTTCTGGTGACTCCAAGTCACAAACGGAAGCAAGTATGCAACTCCCTGTGAATCCCATCTGGACTGGATGGAGTTGCTGCATTGGCGGAAGCCGCTCGACCGATTCAGCAAGACATCGACATCGGCCTTCGTCACAGCTCGACGAGTGCGGCGAGGACTGGCAGCGAAGCCGAGGAATGCACTTGGAGGCATCTGGCCGCACTTCGACGCATTGCGCTCGGCTGTTTGCCTTGTTGGTTCCCGGCATTTCAAGAGCTGGCGCCTGCAAGGTGCCTTAGTGGTCCAGTCGCGGGGAATAGAGTGTTTCCACCGACGTCGTGATGATGTCGCCGGACTTCCTCGCACTCGTCGCCGCAATGCACGCGAACAGAACGGAGGCAAAGGATTTGGCGACTCGGACTGCCGATGGAAAGAACAATGCAACACCTGAGCTGTGAGGGCGAAGGCGAACGGCAGGACAGGCGACGGGTCGACAGCCTCGAGAGCGATTACTGCGCTCTCGGGGCGGAGCCAACACGCGCAAAGGGCATCGATGGAAAAAGCGTGCACAGTACTCGCGCCATGAACGCTGCTCCTCGCCGTGACGTCAGCAGGCCTTCCTTGCAAGAGAGCGCAACATCACGTCATGGTGGTGGCGATGATGGAGTGTGGGCAGCGACTGAATCCCCGTGATGCTTTCGACTGCTTCGGTGCAGACACCGAGCTATTCCCGGGTGTCCGAGCGGTCTTCGTAACGCAGATGCTGATTGAAATGTGTCATCCCCCGAGTGGACGGAGACACTGGACTACGACAACAAAAGAGCGGCCCTGCTTGGTCATCTCGCCAACGGACCGTGCAAAAGTTCCGGCAGCGAAGGATCAAGGACCCTGCTTCTCACCGCAGCCTCGATAACGGCGGTACATGGAAGGCTGTGCGCTTTGCTCTGCGCTCGGAAACGCTTTCCATCCCGCTCTCCGCCCAACGGACCGCGCTCAAGAGCCCTCTGCTCGCTGCGTTGGTTGCGGATCTCGCGCAAGGCGTTCGATTCGAAGAGAAGCCAGCGTTAGGCAACGCCGGCGGTTGCTTCTCTCGTGTCGGTCGCGCGGTCGTGCGCTGTGGTCGCTGGTTGCAGACACATGCGCCACCTGCCACCGAGTTCGCCATACGCTACTTGCTCTCTTTTCTCTCTCATCGTCGTCGACTCGCAGCGGAGACGGACGAGGCTCTCAGTGCGCCTGATCAGTCCGCACGCATGATGATTTTCTCGTTCCTGCCACCGACACAAGCATCGCAGTGAGGCAGGCAGTCGCGCCAGTTGAGAACCCTGCGGTCTATTCCTGGCGCTCTAACCCAGCTTCGCAGATCCTTCCGTGGACGCTCCGCGTCCGTCGGCGCGCTCCATCATTCCTCAGTCGAGCGCCATCGAACACCGCCTCCGTCGACCACGAAGAGTCCGGAGCGCGTCCTCGGCTACCAGTCCTCACACACTCGTTTCCATCGATCCGCGGCTCCGCTCTGACCACCTTGATGGGTAAATATAGTCCACGCGCGTCGCCAGTGGCGCTGGAGACTGGCGCTATGTCGGACCAGGCGCGGGTTTCGATCCTTCCTGGCTTCTTTCCAGCGTTCCCCTTCCTCGCTCCTCATGGGCGAGCGTTTCCGGCGCGCCGGTGCCGATCACGGCGGAGAGGCTGGGCTCTCTGTCCAGACCTCATGACTGGAGATCGTATCACGGTCTCATTCCTTCCGGCTTTTGGTCGTTAGTACACGTCCATGCTGCTCCAGCGTTGCTGGAACGCGCTGCCGGCCCCCTCTCGTCGCTCACTCGCAGTGGATTCCGGCGGCGCCAACGCCCAGACTTGAAGAGAAGCGCGGCGCTCCGAGAACCTCCGCAACGGCCCGCCCCGGACGGACCGGCCGCGGCAGACCCGGCGGCCCTTCCGACCATTTCACACCGCCCCCGAGCTGCCATTTCCACTTTCCGCTCCAACCGGTGCGGCCTCCCACCCTTCTAACACCCCACCCTTCGACCAACTCCCGCTCGTGAGACCATCGCGGCGCCATGGCTCGCTTCGTGGTCCTCCTGTCCGTCATGCTGGCGGCCGTGGCCTCGGTCGGACGAGCCCAGAGCTTCTTTGACTCGCCGTGTACCACTCGCATCCGACGCGACTGGCGGCAGCTCAGCGCGAGCGAGAAGGAGCTGTACCGAGATGCCATCAAGGCCTCCATGACGACGGGTTACCACACGCTCTTCCAGGAGGTGCTGAGCGACAAGGACACGTGCAACGAAGTGTACCTCACGGGTGCATCCGTGTATTGGCACCGCCGCTTCCTTCTCGCGTACGAGAACATGCTGCGCAGCCTCGACCCGGCCTACGCGTGCATCACCATCCCGTACTGGGATATGTTCGCCGACTACGCCAGCCAGGTGGCGTCGCCCCTCCAGTGCACGAGCATGGAGCAGTGCTCGCAGTTCCTGGGCGAGTTCGGCGGCTCCAACGGCACGGCTGTCAACGTCACCATCAACGGGTTCAACATCTCGACGATCAACCCGAACGGCAACTGCGTCAACGGACTGTTGTCGCACGGACGCAACGCGACCGAGAGCAGTCTCAACTTCGCCGACTTCTCGGCCTTCTGTCAGAGCTCGGCTGTGAACACCTCGTGCTCGAGTTGCATCCCGCGCGGCGCCTGGAACTCGACGATGCTGCCATCCTCACTGACGTACACAACGCTGGCCAAGCTCATCCGCTCGTCCAACGGCTTCACCAACTTTGGCGTCACCATGCAGTCGGGTATGCAGGCGTCCTTGCACAATGCGCTCAACGCGACCATGGCCACGTGCGCCACGGCCGCCGACCCCATGTTCTACAGCCTCCAGTATGTCTCCTTCTCCTCCGCATGCTCTTGGTAATCGGTTGGTCAGCTGCTAACGCTTGGTGCTTGCTTTTGCCCACCAACAGGGCCACGTTCGACCTTGTCCACCAAATGTACTACGACTGCCAGATCGGGCGTAACCTGACGACAGCCGAGAAGCAGGCGACGTCGTCGCGCTTCGTGTACCAGCAGTACGCCATGGCGCCGGGCGTGACCGTGCCCACCGTCATGTCCAACATGACGACGTACTGGAACTCGACCATCTCGAGCCAGCGCATGCGCGCCGAGGACCACCCGACGCTGCGCCAGTTCTTTGAGCCGCTGCCCAACCAGTACTGGTTCTATGCCAGCAGCGCCGACCTGGGCGCCAACAACTCTTACTCGTACGCGTCGGACACGGTATTCAACCTACTGCAGCTGGCCAACGTGACGCAGTGCCCTCAGAACCGGACACGTCGTCTGCAGGAAGTGGTAATCGACGAAGCGCCGGGCACGGTCGAACCTGGCTCGGGAGACGGTCTGGCATCGGTTGTGGACTCCACCGACGCTCCGTTGGCAACCGAGTCGGCCGCAGTCTCGACCACGTCGTCGCCGACGCCAACGTCATCGCCGACGCCAAGCTCCGATGCCGATGCAGTCACGGACGGACTGGTGTTGGCGACTACGACCCTAGATGACGACGCGACCAACAAGGCGTCCATCAAGATGTTCAACTCGTTCCAGGAGATGATGGCGACGGCGTGCAACAGCACCAACACAGACATGGAGGCGCTCGACGTGAACGAGCTGGCCGAGTGCGTCATCTACCACAAGCGCTTCTCGGTAGACAAGCTGACCAGCTATTTCCTAACGAGCATGGGATACCCGTCGACGCTGGACACGGTCTGCTCCAAGCGACTGGGCGTTTTCAAGAAGAGCTCGACCAAGGACAAGGTTGTGATTGCAGGTTTGGAGGATGTGTTCACCCGGACCGCCCACATCAGCGACGAGGACCTCGCAGACCTGCCCAACAACTCGAACGCCACTGCGGTCGTCCCGATCACAGACCTCAAGACTGAGACGACGACGGAGGTGATCAAAGCGGTCGCCAGCGGTGACGTCTTGATCACGGTGGCCGCCGCCGCCACTCCCAACTCAGGCGATGGCTTCGCGCAGCCGGACTCGAACTCGGATACGACGACGACCTTGCGCGCGTCCACGTGATCACCGCCACAGCTTCTTCGTCACCACTTCGGCTTGTGACTGCTTCCTGTCGTCACCTCCTCCCGCTTTCGCCTCCTATGACCTCCTTTCGTTGAAACACTCTCGCACTTGAGTAGGAAGTCGGTAAATGTAATTCACACAGTCAATTGATGACGCGTTGGAGACCTGTGCCACTCAATGGTTGGCGACTCTAGAAGCGCAAGGAGAGCGTCGTATCTCTTCTAGTCTGGTGCGCATCGAAGGGCACTCAGTTCTTGTGCGACTCACGGAACTCCTTGATCTGCGCGAACCACTCGCGCACATTGGCCTTGACGGCCGCCTCGTCGATCGTCGTCAGGTTCTTGTCGGCCAGCACCGGCTTCCCGTTGATCCACACGTCCGACACACTGCAGAACAGACACAAAGTTCGTCAGTCAAACACTCAAGCATCAGGCATGAGAAATCCCCCACATGATGGGATGGGACGTACTGCTCACGGCCGGCGACGTAGACGACGTGGCTGATGGCGTTGTACATGGGGAGCATCTCGATGCTGTCGCACTCGACGGCGATCACGTCGGCGCGCTTGCCGACCTCGATGGAGCCGATCTCGTTCTCCAGACCAAGCGCGCGCGCACCGTTGAGCGTGGCCATCTGAAGCGCCGTGGCGGCGGGCACGCTCGTGCTTTCGTTGGACTCGGCCTTGGCCAGGATCGCGGCGAGCTTCATCTCGGCGAACATGTTAAGCGAGTTGTTGCTGGCGCAGCCGTCCGTGCCCAGCCCAACGTTGACGCCGCTCTTGAGCAGGTCCGTGACGCGGCAGATGCCCGACGCGAGCTTGAGGTTGGACGTGGGGCAGTGCACGACGTGCGCCTTGGCGTCGGCCATGTCCTGGATCTCCTCGTCCGTGAGCTGCGTCATGTGCACGGCGATGAGGCGGTCCGAGAGCAGGCCGAGGCGCTTGAAGTTGGCGATGGGCCGCGTCTTCTCCGCGCTCTGGTGGCGGCTCGTCGAGTTGGGCACCTGGTGCTCGCTGTCGTGGCACTCGGCGTGGGTCTCGTGCAGGTGGATGTTGAAGCGCACGTTGTGCTTGACCGAGTACTCGTTGGCGCGCACGAGGCTCTGGTCACTGACCGTGTACGGCGCGTGCGGCGCGATGGTCATCGAGATGAGGTCGTGGTCGGCGTACTTTTCAAAGAACGGGTCTGCCTTGGCGAAGTAGTCGTCCGCATTGGCGGCGTAACCCGTGGGGAACTCCATGACGGTCTGACCCACGGCTCCGCGGATGCCGACCTGCTCCATGACGTCGCAGATGGCGCCCGGGAAGAAGTACATGTCGTTGAAGCACGTGGTGCCGCCGCGCAGCATCTCGGCGGCCGCGTGCAGCATGCCGTCGCGGCAGAAGTCGGCGTCCACGAACTTGCCCTCGGTGGGCCACACGTCCTCCATGAGCCAGTTCATGAGCGGCTTGTCGTCCGACAGCCCGCGCAGCAGCGTCATGGGCGAGTGCGTGTGCATGTTGACGAGCCCGGGCGTGACGACGTGGTGCGGCAGCTCCTTGACGCTCGCGGCCTCGTACGCGGCCGCGGCCTCCTGGCGCGGCAGCAGCGCCACGATGCGCGAGTCCTTGACCACGATCGCGTGGTCCGCCAGCACCACGTCGCGCGGCACCACGGGCACCACGTGGGCCGCGTAGATGATCAGGTCCGCCTCCTGCTTGCTGCCGCCCATCGTGACCGAGGAAAAGTGGCGCCTGGCGGAGCGGACGAGCGGCGCGGCAGCGAAGGAGGAGAGCCGCATGTGGGGTATGGGAAGCTGCGTGGGGTGAAAAAAAAGAGCTCTTGACTGACTGGTCCTCTGCGCGGATGATTGGCATGGACGAACTTTGGACGTTGATTGGTTGAAATGGCAGGAAATAAGGCATTGGATTGGATGAAATACAGACACCAGCACTCTCGCTGAATGCGAATTGCCGTAATCGCCGCAAGGGGATTTGCCATCACTTCGTCCCGCCTTCACCTGGTGTTTGTATGCTTTTGAATGTCGAAATTGGGAGCTTCACTCAGATTTTGGCGGCAAACGCTGGGACGGGTTGGGTTTTGGCGGCAAGCACAACTTGAAGCTGGCCGCGGGATGACTGGCCGTGAACCACGCACTTCATGCAGTCACTCGCTTGTGAGTGAGCCGTGCGGTTGGCCGCATCACTTCCTGCCTCTTCCCCGTTCGGGCTCAGCCGTGCGCGAGCGGCAATCACTCGCAGGTGGCTGCGGCACGCTGGTAAAGGTGGATCAACGCGACGTTCACTCGCAGGCGTTCGTGTTACGCTGGTGAAGGTGCCTCCGGCCGCTTGGCTACTCGTCCTCGTCGTCGCTCAGCATCTCCGTGCGCAGCAGCGCGTCGAACTCGGCCGCATGGAGGTCGAATGGCGGCACGAGCCACTCGAACGGCTCCTCCTCCTCCTGGTTGTTATTAGTCCCCGCCGCCATCTTGTTGCTGCTAGATCCAATGTCAACTCGGTCCATGTCTGAGCACGGACAGAGTCCCTCCTCCTCGAACTCAGCAATCTCTGGTCCGAGCGACGCAATGAAGTGGTCCGGTTTGATCGCCCGGTGAGGCGAGCTGCGAGCCCCCTTCTTGGTTGCCCAGCGTGCTTTCTGGACGCGCTCGCTGGCCTTTTCGCGCGCTTCGGCCGCGACGACTGTGCGCGCCTTCTCTTCGTCCATGAGCTTGGCCCATTCCTCCTCGCGCAGTCGCCGCTGGAGCGCCCTCTCGGCTTCCCTTTGCCGGCGCAGGCGCTCGTTGCGGCCGGCTTCCTCCATCTCGTGCCGCTGCTTGCGGAGAGCACTCAGCTCGTTGAGAACGCTGGTCAACTGCTTCTCTGCCGTGTCTTTAGACTGCTCCAAGCTAGAGATCCGCGTTTGCTTGCTCTCATTCCTCTGGAGTGTTCGCGCTAGCTGTTGCTGCAGACGCTCGTGGCATTTGTTGGCGCTAAGGCATTTCATCCGGAACTCGAGCTGAAGCAGCATCTGAGGCAACACCGACGCATGGGATAGCACCCGTGTCAGCTCAACAATCGCCAGAGAGACCAAGTAGAGAGTTTGGTGCAAGGCACTGACCTGGCACCGCGTCCTGGCCTCCAGCTCCGTCAAGAATGCCGTCTCTCGCTTAGGCACCGCGTCCGTGGGCCGGCAAGAATGGTGCGGCTCGTCCAGACCATCTTCGGCTGACAGTTCGCTGGCATCCACAGTCCAAGCCTCTTGACGACTTGCTGGCGAGAGTGATGCACTAGAGGACTCTCTTGGTGTGAAAGACCTGCCGGAGCTGGGCGTCGACGCGGGCGACGACGAAGCCATCGGCGATGACAACGAGGCCGACCGTCGGGCTCGGATCTCGTCGATTCGCTCGAGCTGCGCCTTGATCCGATTGACGGCTTCTTGGCGAGCTTGGCGCCTGGCGCGAGCTTGTTGCTGAGCTTCTTCCTGGATGCGCCGTGCACGTTCTTGAGCCAGCGCGAACCCTTTCGCGACACGCTCGCTCCGTTCTCGCTCTCTCGCAGCCGTTTGGAGCTCCAGGGTCGCTGGCGATGGAGGCTTCCGCTTCTTGATCCTTTTCTTGCGAGAGATGACATGCGCGCTCTTGATCCCACGGCTCGCTCTTCTCCTGACAGTGCTGTCTTCCTCCGTGGTGCTTTCGGTTGTCCTGCCGCTCGTCTCGCTTGTTCGCGGCGATGTTAGCGACCGCCACGACGCTAAACTCTCGCCATTATCGTCGCTGACGCTGCTGTCGTCGCCCCAATGCGGACGCAACGGCCGAGCCATCGGAGGAACTACCGGTTGTGCTGGTGCACATACGTGGCTAGCGGTCGCCTCGTGAGCTGTTCCATGGGGAGGCGGGTGCTCTGTTGATCGGAGTGAGAGATGTCGGCGCGCCACTGACGGCGAGCGGCGCGAATTCCCTCCATCCGCAGTCTTTATCGACGATGTGCGCCTTAGAGCCCAGTCAGCCTCACGCCTCGTCGCAGCGCCGACAGGTGATGACACAGGGGACTGCGCGGTGGCGAGCGCGACAGCTCGCTGCTGCTCGAGCTCGAGGTGCGCGAAGTACTGGCCGATCTTCTCGATGATCCCGGCCATCGATGGTGGCGCACCGACCAAGGCCGTGTGATGATATCTCGAGAGGCGCGAGTCCAAGGGGTTTCGCAGGTCCACCGTCGCTCAAGAATAGCTGTCGATCCCATTGCCAGCCTGACTGACCAGCCACCACAGCTCATTTGCATGAAAACACACACACACACGCACACACACGTTGTGCCTCTGAAGCGGGTTGTAAACAATACATAACGCGCTGAGCTGCAGACCAGGGCAAGCATCGACACGGCGTGTTCATCGTCGGATGGGGGACGAGCGCTTCTGCTTGGCGTACTGCTTCTGCAGCTTGCTGAGCACGCCGTTCGTGACCTTGATGGCCAGCGCGTGCTCTATCAGCAGCTCGGGCGCGAGGATCTCGTCCCACTTGTCCGGGAACGTGTTGAGGAACTGCATCACGTCGTCGATGCGCTTGCCGAGGATGTGCTCCTCTGAGAGCTGCAGCAGCGCCAGCGCGACCCGTAGCATGATCTTCCAGTTGTTCTCGAACAGGAAGATGTCCCAGATGCGGTCCAGCGACTCGCGTGGCAGCACGTTTAAATACAGGAAGAGCGTCTGGAACCAGCCGACGATGAACATCTCGACCATCACCTTCTCCTCCTCAAAGTGCTCCGCGAGCGCCGGCATGCCGATCTCGAACAGGCGCTGGCACTGGAAGCAGTACTGGTGGAGGCGGTCCAGACCCGGAGAGAACATCTGCCGAAGCCCGTAGTTCTCGAACAGACCCACGAGCATCCAGAAGGCCGTCTCGACTTCGACACGCGTCGCCGCCGACGCGCTCGTGCGCGTGGGGCTAGACGCTTCATCGTCGTCATCATCGTCGTCGTCGTCATCGACTTGGACTCGAGTGAACACTCGTGGGTTTGCTGCCTGCCGCGCAGCCGACTTGGCCTCGTTGTACTTCTTGACGTGGTCGAGCACGTGAGCAGCGATGTAGTCCATCCCCTGGCAGTATCCCACGTCAGGGAACCGCCCCGCGAGCGCGTGGAGAATCTCGCTCAGCTGGTTGATCAGCGCCTCTTCCGTGTCTTCGACGACTTCTTCGCGGTCGCTTGGGCCCCGCTTGTGCGGCGCCACACGACCGTACGTACGTCGGACATCCGTCAGGATCAGCTCGGTCGAGTCACCCTTGGACAGCGCCATCTGCAGGTAAACGTCGAAGTCGAACTCGGACGACTCGCGAATCCGGCGGACCCTGAAGTGACGAGCAGAGAGTTAGCGAGGCTCACAGCAACCCCAAGGGACAAACCGCAACGTACGACGCGATCTTCTCCCAGAAGCCGAATCGAGTGCCCTCCGACATCTCGCCGTAGCGGACGCAGAACTTCCAGAGCCGGCGCTCCGTTGAGACGAACTTGTAGCACGCTCGGTTCACGGACGCCATGCGTCCGAGCGTCTGAACGTCGCCGCAAAACACCAGGATCGTGCCCAGGATGTAGCTCTTGCTGAAGCCCTGCTGCGCTGGAGACGGATCCGCATTGCTCGACATGCTTTCAGCACGAGAGAGGCTGCTCAGGCTTGACGTGCTCGCCGAGCTGATCGCACGTGCTGCTCAATCGATACAACAACGTTAGGGATCCACTCCACGGGAGTCTCACGGACTTCAACGTACACAGCCGCATTAGCCCCAAGCTGGCCTTGTTCCCGCCGCTGGCAGGCAGCGGCGCCTTGTACTCGAGCAGGAAGCGGCAGTTGGCCTCGGCCGGGTTGTCCACAAACATGACTTCGATGGGCGTCTCGCTCAGCATGTCCGTCATGACCTGGATCCCCATCGTCTGGATCTTCTCCGCGACTGGTGCGGCCGCCGCCAGCTTCGTCTTGAACATCGACCAGCCTGGCGGCAAGCACATCACGAATGGTCACGACAGCTCTAAACCACGAGCACGTCCATCATCGAGGCTCACCATGCGTCGATCCTTCCTTGACGATGCTCAGCGCCGGCGCAACACGCTCTCGACCCTTCGTCGCCGCTGCATCGTTCCCAGCACACGTTCGTCAATCCTCGCCGGCAACTCGGCCTCGGTGTCGGCGGTTGCAGATTGAAGTGCCATGCGTTGGCGTCCCACCTGCCGAAGCCGACGACCGGACCTTGTCAATGGACGGCTGGTACCGTCCGAGTCTGCCCGACAACAGGAGCGAGCGCGCGTCAATGACTACCCGGCAGCTAGCCACGAAAGCAACAGCCAGAGACGGACGCACCGCTTGGACGTGCGCTGCTTCATGCTGAGCAGCTGGGGGCCCAACTGGTTCTTGGCCATCGTCGCGCGGTCCTTCATCATGCCCAGCGCGCTCCAGCCGTGGCCGCCGCCCTCCTTCTCGCTCTCGCTGTCCGCCCCGCTCGACGCCGCGGCCGAGCGGTTCTCCGCCGCCTTGTGCTCGCCGCCGCCCTCCGTCCCGTCAGTCGCGTGCACCTTCTTCTCCTGCTCCTCCTGGATCCATCGCATGACAACCGGGCGAGAGTGAGTCGCCTGCTCCCGCCCCAGTCGCTCGCGCAGGCGACGCATCAGTCAGTTGGCCACCTCGTTCATCGACGACAGCGACGCCGGAGAGGACACTGAGGGCGATTCCGCCGCCATCGCCGCGCTCTGCTGTTGGTCAGTCGGTCGGTCGGTCTTGTCGGCTGCGAGTCGCCCACTGGCGTCCGGTGCTCGCGGCGGCTGGCTCGACTGACACTTGGCCGTCGACACTTGGCCGTCGGCACTGGAGACTTGGCTCTCGTCTGCCGATCGACGCGCCAAGGGGCGGACCGAGCGCGGGGTGAGCAGAGGAGCAGCGGAGCAGCGCGAGCCGGCGGACTGGACAGACGATGGACGCACCTTTACCAGGTCGGAACTGCCGCTGCTCTTGAGATTATCCGTGGAACATGTCCACGGCCCACAAATATTATAGCAGTCCGTGGAAAGTCCGTGGAATAGTCCCTTGAACAATCAACAGAAGGGAGTATGCCGAATAGCCGACTCTGGCCGCCTTCTATGTTATATTTACTAATAGAGGAGAGAAGTTCAGATAATTTACAACACACAGCCTGCTCCGCACTTGGGCCACTGCGGGTGTGCCACCTCATCACCTTCGAGCACCAGGCGGAAGCGTCTGCGATCCGCTGGGTTGACGCGCCTGCTGCGCGCCCGGGAGCCGCGCGAGGGGCCTGCGTGGCCGGCAGAGAGCAAGCGGAGGGCGTCCCGCATCCAACCTGGCAGCTGTCGCCTCCCAATCGGCGATGAACTGCGTCAAGGGAGAGATCCACAATGTGCTATCCATGATGCGCGTGAACGCGCTGTGGGCGTCCGTAGACCGGTTCCGCGCCGAGATCCCGGCGGCGACGCAGTCGCCCATGCTGCGCGCGTTCAAGCAGCTGCACTACGAGCTGCAGTCGGTGACGGACCTGGCGGACGTGGACACGGTCACATACCTGCTGCCGTTCGTCATGGTGATCGAGTCGGAGCGCACGAGCGGGTTCATCACGGGCGCCGCCATCGCCAGCCTCAACAAGTTCCTGCTCTACGGACTCATCACAGGCGAGTCGCTGCGCGCCGACGTGGCCATCAACCGTATCGCCGTCTGCGTCGCGCGCTGCCGCTTCGAGGAGACCCACCGCGCGGACGACGAGGCCGTGCTCATGAAGCTGCTCGAGCTCGTCGAGTACGCGCTGCGCAGCGACGCCGGACACCTCATCGCGGACGACAACGTATGGAAGATGGTGCAGCTATGCTACAGCATCAGCTGCCAGCCGCGCTCCTCGCTGCACCTGCGCCGCGCCGCCGAGAACACGCTCTCCCATCTCGTGCTCACCGTCTTCGACCGCATCGAGGACCTCGAGCCGTCGGCAGCGGTCGTTGCCGAGGCGAGCGGCTCGCCACCAAAGCACGGTGGGGCTTCCATCCACCACCACCATTCGCCTGTTGTCGGCAGCAGCAGCGATGCAGGCGATGACGGAGATCAAGGGGCGACTTCACAGAGGGATTTGATGCCGTCGTCGTCGCAGCAGACGACGCTTCCAGCAGCGACGCCGGCACCGGCCAAGAGCGGGAATGTGCCCTACGGCATTCCAGTGCTCGAGCGGGTGCTGCACTTCCTCGCCGGGCTCGTGTCCCCCATGGAGAACGACGAAGCGACCTGTGTGCTCGGCCTGCGGCTCATCAACATTGTGCTCGAGACCGCGGGGACGGGGCTCAGCCACCACTCGTGCCTCGTGTCGGTGCTGCAGGGCGATCTGTCCAAGTTCCTGCTGCAGAACTCCGAGACGGACGACCTCGGCGTGCTCTCGCTGACGCTGCGTGTCGTGTTCAACCTGTTCAACTCGATCAAGGACCACCTCAAGGTGCAGCTCGAGGTGTTCTTCACGAGCGTGCACATGCGCATCATCGACTCTCCGTCGTGCTCGGACGAGCAGAAGGAGCTCGCGCTCGAGTCGCTGCTCGAGTTCTGCCGCGAGCCGGCGCTCATGCTCGATCTGTACATCAACTACGACTGCGATGTGCACTGCACCAACCTGTTTGAGGTACTCTGCAAGTCACTCGCGCGGAACTGCGACGCAATGGCGACGACGGACGTCGGCCTCAACGCGCTCACACTGCTGTGTCTCGAAGGCCTGCTCGCCGTCGTCGAGTCGATCGCGCGGCGTTGCCCACTCTCCTCAGGAGCGGTCTCAGCGAAGAGCGCGGCTTCCAATGTGTTGTCTCTGAAGGGCTCCGACTTGGCGCGGTACACGTCCAACACTCGAGGGTCCGCCTCGTCACCTCGTGGCGCCAAGTTCAGCCGCGGCACGTCGATCGAGCTGCCGCTCGAGGACATCTCGCCCTTGTCGTCTGTCCGCGACTTGATGCAGTTGGTCATGTCAGGGAGCGAGAGTGACAGCGAGTCGGACCAAGGAGGTGGCCCTGGGGAGTCTGGCGATCCAGCGGACCAGCTGGCTTGGTTGCACACTGCTCGCGAGCGCACGGCCGAGGTGCTTCAGCAGCGCAAGCGCGCGAAGAAGCGCTACGCTCTCGCGGCGGAGAAGTTCAACACGGACCAGAAGAACTGGATCGCGTTCTCCCAAGAGATCGGACTGCTACCGGAGTCCCCGACGCCCGAGACGGTCGCGGCCTTCCTGCTCCACACCCCGGGTCTCAACAAGACGCTGATCGGCGACTACCTCGGCGACGGTCCACCGGAGAAGTACCCGTTCAACACGGCCGTGCGCGACGCGTACGTCTCCATGTTCGACTTCCACGAGGCCGCGTCGCTGGACGAGGCGCTGCGCGACTTTCTCGCCAAGTTTCGCCTGCCGGGCGAGGCACAGAAGATCGACCGGATGATGGAGGCATTCTCAAAGCAGTACTACCTGCAGGCGGGCTCAGCTGGGCCGCTCGCAGACGCCGACGCGGCTTACGTGCTGGCGTTCAGCATCATCATGCTCAATACGGACCTGCACTCGGACCACATCGCCAAGAAGATGACGATCGAGGAGTTCGTGCGGAACAACCGCGGCATCAACGCTGGGCAAGACCTCCCGGAGGACTACCTGACGGATCTGTATTACAACATCCTCGAGCACGAGATCCAGATGCAGCACGATGTGTCGGACTTCATGGACTCGGCGTTCTCGACTGTCGACCGGTACTCGATGCAGTGGGAGGGCGTGCTCAAGCGCTCGGAGAACGTCGTGGGGGCGAGCTTCACGTCCAACGCCAGCATCCTCAAGCTCCGCGCGGGTCTGTACGAGAAGGACATGTTCGCGTTGATCGCGGATCGGACAATCCAGAGCTTGCTGGTCGCGTTCGAGAAGACGCTGGACGTGACCAACATGGAGCGCGCGCTAGAGGGCCTGAGCAACTGCGCCAAGGTCGCGCTGTACTTCGACATGAGCGACATGTTCAACCGCATCATGGGCTCACTCTCGTCCTACTTCTTGGCGTTCGCGCACGGTATCTTGAGCGGCGAGAAGGTGTTCTTGCCGCCAAGCTCGGGGACGAACGTCAAGGCTCGAGCGGTTGGCGCGTCCTCGGGGCCGGCGACTCGCCAGACGACAGCTCCGGACAGCACGGGCTCCGAGTCTTCTGGTGGCTCGAAAGTCTCGGAGGTGTTTTCTGGCGCCGTCGCGGGCGCCATGGAAGAGGACCGTGTGCACGGAGCCAAGACGCGGCGAGCGCTGCTTTCGCTCAAGCTGCTGTTCCAGTTTGTGCAGAACCGCAACGAGAGCTTCCGCAAGGCGTGGACGAACGTGGTCGAGTGCGTGCTCATGTTCAACGAGCTGGACGCTGTGCCGATCTCCTTGGTCGAGATCGACGACTTCGTCGACTCGCGAGGCGTCCCGCTGCCGCCTGTGCTCGGTGGCACTTCGGTCGCGCAGACGCTCCACTCTGTCAGCTCGTCCACGTCGACAACGGTGTCGCTGTCGCCGACCAACAGTGGTAGTAGCAACAGCAATGCACCGGGGCTCTCAGGGAAGACTCGCGAGCGCTCGCGACGTCTAGCGGAGCGCCAAGCGGCGATCCGAAGCCGCATGAAGAGCATGAATTATGCCAGCCATGCTGCTGGCAGTGGAGGTGGAGGTGGCTACCAATCGTCAGGAAGCAGCGGGTCGCTGTGGGACTCGCTGTCGTCGTACCTCTGGGCCGAAGAGGAGCGGATCGACGAGAGCTTCTCGCTCGTCAACAAGATGCTGCGCGAAGCAGTCTCAAAGCTCGGCGGCGGTCTTCTGGAGAAGGAGAACTGGCTGCGCATGGCCCGCAAGCTGCCCGAGAAGGCGCTGATCAGTCTGCTAGAGACGCTGCTCGCGTGCCGCGACCCGTTCAAGTGCATCCTCCAGCCGTCCGACCAGACGAGCGTCGACGCCATGATGCAGGAGAATGCAATCCTCGTGCTGGAGCTGAGCGTCGACATCATCCTCGTCAACCAGCACCGGATCCTGGCGCTGAACCTGTGGGAGCCATTCCACATGTACGCGAAGCGCATCCTGTCGACCCCTCTGCACGAGCTGCACATGCAGGGTCTGGTCGAGCGCGTCGTCGTCCACATTCTGCGCGTCAGCATCCGGTTGTTCCACGACGAGAAGATCCGTCCGAAGCTCATGGCGACGCTCGAGCTGCTGCTCACCATGGACGAGGACATGTGCAAGGCGCTGAGCGACCGCCTCGCGTCCGGCATCAACATGCTGCTGAAGGCCAACCTGGTGTACATGCACGACTTCCACGACTGGCAGGTGCTGCTTGGCGTGCTGGAGAGCGTTGTGCAGCACAAGAACGGCCGCGCCGCGTGCTGGGAGAGCGTGACGCTGATGGCGGAGGGCGGACACCTGAACGACGAGAACGTGACGCTGTGGATGGCCATTTGCCTGCAGTTTGTGCGGCACCGCACGCCGTACTCTGTGGACGCGCTCCGTCTGCTGCAGGGCCTGGCAAGCAGCGACAGCGCGTACAAGATGGACGGCAAGACGTGGCTGGAAGTGATGCGCGTCATGCTGAGCTACCTGAGCGACGACCGCGCGCCGATTGCCAAGACCGCGTGGGAGTGCCTGTACAAGTCGTTGCTGCTGCCAGGGGTGCCGGTGGCCAAGGACATGTGGAAGCAGTGCTTCGAGCACGTCATCTTCCCGTTCGACGACCAGGTGGGCGAGGGGGCTTGGGACCACTCGAAGGACGCGCCGCTGTACAGCGTGACCCTGCTTTCCAAGACGTTCCTGCACAACCTGACCGTGCTGATGGAGCTGCCGGAGTTCGGCGAGCTGTGGCTCAACGTCCTGGAGCGTCTGGCCAAGAAGCTGGTCATCTCCACCGCAGGTCCACCGGCGCCGAACGCCGTGGTCGTGTACGAGACGACACTGCAGTCGCTGTACAACTTGCTGCTGGTGCTCAAGGCCGAGGACGTGCTGGAGCGGGTGAGCGACGACACGACGGGCCAAACGCTGTTCGAAGAGAGCTGCGCGGTGATCGACGCGGTCTGCCCGCACGTCAAGGAGCAGCTCGGGTTCGTCCCGGAGGAGCCGCAGCCAGCAGACGCACCGGCAGAGGAGAAGCCCGCTGAAGCAGAGGCGGGTGAGCAAGAGGGCCTCGTTGGTGCTGATACCGTCACGGAGCAAGAGCAGCATGGAGATCCGGGTGCTGCTGCGGTGGGAGCAGAGGAGGAAGATGAGGTTGCGGTCGAAGTGGTGGCGTCTCCAGATGCCAGCGTGTCCGTTCAAGTTGAAGTGCAGCCCGTGGAAGAGCACGATGCGGCCCCCGTTGACGTCGTCGACGTGTCCGATGCGGAGGCTGCAGCTGCGCCAGCCGAGAGGCGTCGCCCGTCCCCCGGCACGTGGCGCACAGCGATGGAGACGGTCGTGATCGGCGACGGCACCGTGGGCGTCAAGGCGGACGAGGTCATCCTGGACGAGATCACCGAGGCCGTCTAAAACGCCGTGCATAATAAGACTCGTTTTGTCTGAAATCGCGGGTCTCTAGCAGCACCTGAAGACCGGTCTTTTGCTGTGGATGCTTTCACTGTACTTTACTGGTAAAATACCGGTTTATTTAGAGCACCTGGGCCTCAACTGTGCGTTATTTCCGCGAACTGTGATTCGCTCGATCGAATTTAGCCATCTCGATCAAATTTTACAATCTATGGTAGAAATTCATCAGAAAATCACCATATTTTGTAAAAGTGTGGAGTTTCTTTACAAATACCAAGTCAACTGAAATTTTCAAATATATGGTATTTTGTTCAGAAATTCGGCCATATATTGTATTTTTCATGTTGTCGAATACGGTTAGAGTTAGGAATATCGCTGACGTCCTCAACGATACCGGTTTGAACCCGGTATATTCGGCACACCACAAATGTACACTGCAACAAAGTTGCTTTTTTTTTCCTTCCGCATTTCCCAATCCGAGCGCCAAGCCGCAGGTGACAGCAGACCAGCGACTGAATGTCGGAAGCCCAGACGAGCGTCGACGGCCTGAAGGTCGAGGCGAGCGCGGCAGAGGCTGCCTCCTCCTCTGCTGCTGCTGCTGCTGCTGCTTCTCCTGTTGCGGCCCCGACGAGCGGCAAGAAGAGCAAGAAGAGCAAGAAGGCGGTGGTCAAGGCGGAGGAGGAGGAGAGCGCCAACAACCTGGCGACGGTGGACCACCCGTACGTGAGCTTCCTGCACAAGCGCATCCGGTCGTACAAGAAGAAGCTGGAGAAGATCAAGGGCCTGGAGAGCGCGCGCGCGGCCGACGGCAAGGTGCTGAACCCGCAGCAGCTCGAGCTTGTCGTGTCCAAGCCCGGCCTGGAGAAGCTCATCGTCGAGTTCGAGACGCTGCGCGAGCAGTTCATCGAGGTGTATCTCCAGGTACGACCGCCCCAGCATTTCTCCACGTGCTCGTTCGCGTTGCATCGTGTGCCCTTCCTTGACGGTCGTGTGGCGTCGTGCAATTGCAGGAGGAGGCCGCCAAGAAGGCTGCAGAGGAGGACAAGGCCGCCGCGCTCATTGACGTCGTGCTGGAGGCGACGGCGCCCGAGGCGGAGCTGACACCCGAGCCGCAGACGGTGGAGGGTCCGCGCGACGAGTTCGCGCACGTGGGCGAGCTGCTCAAGGCACTGCACGCGGTGACGCTACACCAGGCGCTGGGCAAGGACGTGCCGATGGTGCTCGACTTTTTCTCCAAGGTGCTGCTGGGCAACACGCGGCCGCCGGCCGAGGTCTCGTACAGCGAGAACCTGGCCGAGTCGCTCGAGCAGGCCAAGAAGTTCCTCGCCAACAGCGACGAGCTGTTCGCGTGCGATATGACGTACGCCGGGCTGCGCGAGATCGTCGACCAGCTCGACCGGTCGGCCGCCGCGCCGGCGACGGAGGCGGCGGAGCCAGCGGAGGACGCGCCGACAGACGAGCAGGCCGCCAGCGAGCTGCCGCAGATCAACTTCTTCACGGACTCGCAGCTCGAGCCGGAAGACGTCGCGCCTCTTGCTCAGGACGACGCGTCGGAAGAAGACAAGGCTGTCGCTGATGTCGAGCAGGAGCAAGTCGTCACGGATGAGACGGTCGAGACGGTCGCAATCGAGGAGGCCGTGACGCTCGAGCCCGTGGCGCCTGCGCGCGTGATCGTCGAGCCGCCGCCGAGCGCGCTGCCCATGCCGATCCCGCCCAAGTCGTTCGCTGCCGTCGCGAGCGGCGGGTCTGCGTCGCCGTCGGGCTCGAACCGCTCGCCGTCGCCCACCGCCGGCGACAGCAGCAGCGACGCGCGCGGCAAGAGCGGCAGCCAGCGCCGCCGCGGAGCGCCTCGGTGGAAGAAGGAGAGTAGCATTAGTAGCAGCAGCAACGGCAAGGGCAACGGCAACGGCAGCGACGGCGCCAAGACCGGCAAGCCGCGCCGTCCGCGCCCGAGCCGCGCGGCCGACGAGAGCGCCGGGGACAAGCCGTCCAGCCGCGGCGCGGCCAAGGACAAGGACCGCCGCCCGCGCGCCGAGTACGCGTTCCGGAAGGCCCCGCTCGCGCCCAACGCGTAGCACACGGGGGTCTACTCCGCGCGCGTCGATAGGGTGGAGCAGAGCGTCCGAGTCGCGTGGTCGGCGTCAGGAGCGGGCGAACGCGGCGCCTGATAATGCACGTCCGCGTCCACACCTCGTCACCTCACTCTCTTGGCGTTTGTATGCCTGTCGCATGCGATCCGACCGTCCTTGTACAGGGAGATTCCTCGCTTGTAGAGAGACCTGACATGTTGTGCCGTCGACGCCAATTATAACCGCAAGCACAAGCGTAAAAGCCGGCCGAGGAGAAGGCGTCGAGCGCAATAAACCTCCCTGTAGTGATGGCGCCGGCGCTCGCGAGCAGCGGCGGGCTGTGCGTGGGCCTGGCCGTGGGCCTGATGCTCTTCAAGCTGTCGCTGTGGGCGTTCGTGGTGCGGCCCGCGGTCGCCACGCCCTGGAGCATGCTGTACGTGGCGGCCACGGCGCTCATGGGCTGGAGCTACGCGCGCGCCATGCTCGTGCAGCCGCGCGGGCTGTGCCCGGACGCCAAGGCGGCGCCCGATGGCCAGGCGGAGGACCCGGCGCCGCGCTACTGCGAGGTGTGCGACCGCGCCAAGCCGGCGTTCGTGCACCACTGCTCGGTCTGCCAGCGCTGTGTCTACCGCATGGACCACCACTGCCCGTGGACCAACAACTGCGTCGGCTGGGACAACAAGAAGTTCTTCCTGCTCTTCCTGCTCTACGCGGCGCTCAGCTGCCTTAGCTTCGCCGCCATGGCCGCGCCGCTCGTCCTGGGGGCGGACGCGCGGCCGGGCGTCGTGCTCAAGCTCGGCTGGGGACTCGCCGTCGCCGTCGGCGCGCTGCTCGCCGGCTACCTGACGTTCAACCTGTGGCTGCTGCGCGAGGGCCGCACGACGCTCGAGTTCCTGTCGGGCAGCCCCGGCGAGTTGGCCGACTACTCGCTCGGCTACACGCTGCGCGTCTACTTCGGCAACGACAAGTGGACGTGGGTGGTGCCCACGACGCCCACGGACCTGCGCGCCGGCTACCGCGCCGTGCTGACCAGCGAGGAGACGCAGAAGCTCGTCGTGTAGGCGGACGGCCAGTCGTAACAACACGCATGCGGTGCTCGAGATCTATTTCATAGAGTCGCAGGGAAGGCAGGGGGAGCAAGGAGCGCCATGCCGCGTCCGGCCGCTCACTTTTCCTTCTTCTTCTTCTTGTCCTTCTTCTTGTCCTTCTTGCGCTTCTTGCGCTCCTGCTGCAGCTCCTCGAACGTCGAGCGGTACCCCGCGAGCTTCGAGTCGTACAACTGCTCGAGCTCGACAGCCATCTGGTGCACGGGCTCGCCCACGCGGTTGAACGTCTTGGCGTTCGCCACCACGAGCCGCAGGTCGCTCGAGAACTGGTCCAGCCGCGTGTACTCGGCGCGCTCCACCTTTTCCTGCAGCCGTTCGGCGTCACGAGTACATCGGAGACTGTCAGTCTCATCGAGCGCCATCGAGTCATCTCACAGGCACAGACCTTCATGCGCGTGAGGTCCATGGGGGTGGCGACAAAGTCAAAGTAGTTGGGCACGCCCAGCCGCTTGCAGTTCTCCCTCGTGATCTTCTGGATGAACGGGTTCGCGGGCTTGCCGTTCACCACCCAGCCCGTCCACGTGAGCGTGCGCAGCTCGGCCACGAGCGGCGCCAGCAGGCCCTGCAGCACGGCCGCGTCCTCGCGCTCGCGCTTCTTCTTCTTCTTCTCCTTCTTCTCCTTGCGATCCTTCTCGTCCTTGGCGTGCTTCTTGAGCTTGTCGTCCTGCGCCTCGCGCTCGGACCCCGCGAGCGGCGGCGGGTGGATCAGCCCCGGCGTTTTACCTGTCGACACAAGAGCAGTGCGGTTAGAACTCGACCTGCAAGTCTTCCAGTAGGAACGACTGAACGAGCAGCAAGGCGTACGGTCCGAGACGGCGCGCAACGCGGGACCGCGCTTGCTGCCCGCCGGCAGCTGCAGCGCGCTCTTGACAAGGCTCTCGGGCAGCGGCTCGATGGGCCGGTCGAACGGCACGCCCTGCAGCAGCGACAGCAGGTCGCCCTTGGCCGCGCGCGCCGCCTCCGACTCGCGCGGCTCGCCCACGCCGCGCAGCAGGTGGTGGTACGTCGCGGGCAGCGTCGCCTTGGACATCTTGGCCAGCGGCGCGTCCAGCTTGAAGTGACTCATGAGCGCGTCGTACGCCACGCCGTCCGCCTCGACTGCCGCACACACGAGGGAATTACAGACGTTAGTGGCCACTTCCAGGGCTTGAGACGCGCTTGAGACCCGCGCCACGTACTGTTCTGAGAGCCTCGCAGCAGGTAGCACTGCTCCGGGTCTTGGTACGCTGCCAGGGCGTCCGCATCCCCGTCATTTACCACACACAAGCCACACAGCGAGTTAGACCGGCGCGGACAAAACAAGGCGACTGCCGGCGCGGTTCGCAGCCCCTGAAGGCCGGAGAAGGGCCCACAGGAGGTTACACGAGCAACAGAAGACGCCTGTGGGATCCACAGCGCGCCATCACCGCGTCCGCGCACGCAGCGGAGCGCCGCAGGTCGTACCGTCCGCCATGGCGTCGCGCGAGGTCCGGAAGGCTGGCAAGACTGCAGCCGAAGTCGCTTGTTCCGCTCTCGACGGAAGTACCGTGATCCACAAAATGCGATCGAGTAATACTGTGAAACACAGTAGTGACTTGTATTTGACACCAAGTGTCAGCAGATCCGCATCACCAGCGCATCATGAAGCCGAAGCTGTCGGTCGTCTACGCCGCGCTCGGCACGAACCTGGGTGCGTAGACGGCTGTATACACACTTCAAGTGCTCTGCGATGTCTGTGACCCGCCTCCACGCGGTTCTTGAGGCTGACGCGGCGCTGCGGGGCAGGCGACAAGCTCGGCAACATCGAGAGCGCGCTGGCGCTGCTGGGCGAGCTCGCGGGCCGCGTGGAGGCCACGTCGCGGCTGTACAGCACGGCGCCGCAGTACGTGGAGGACCAGCCGGCGTTCGTCAACCTGGTGGCGCGCCTGCGCACTTCGCTGGCCCCGGACAAGCTGCTCGAGGTCTTCAAGCACATCGAGCGCACGGTCGGACGCGTCGAGTCCTTCCGGTAGGTTGCCGCGCAGTCGGACGGGGAAGGACAAGGGCGAGGCGCTGACACACTCGCAGGTATGGACCGCGCACGATCGACGTGGACATCCTGACGTACGACGACCTCGTGCTGTCCACGACCACGAGCGAGGGCCCGCTCATCGTGCCGCATGAGCGCATCCCGGAGCGCGACTTTGTGCTCGTGCCGTTCCGCGACATCGCACCCGGTGCGGCCGCCTCGGCGCTGGAAGCAACTATTTGCTCTTCTCTCAACCACTGACGCGTCCGCTCGGTGTCGACAGACTTCGTGCACCCGACGCTCAAGCTGCCGATCGACGAGCTGTGCGCGCAGTTCATGGCCAGCGCGCGCGCCGACCGTGCCACGATTGACTACTCGCCGCCTGTGGCGCTGCTCCCAGCGATCAAGACGAGTCCGTGGCCGCTGGGCAGCAAGACCTTCGTCATGGGCATCCTCAACGTGACGCCCGACAGCTTCAGCGACGGCGCCGACCTCGCGACCGCCCAGCTCGCCGTGGACAAGGCGCTCGAGATGGAGCGCGACGGCGTCGACATCCTCGACATCGGCGGCGAGTCGAGTCGCCCCGGCGCGGCGGAGGTCACGCTCGAGGAGGAGCTGGCGCGCGTGCTGCCGGTGATTCGCGGCATCCGCGAGAAGAGCGGCGTCGCCATCTCGATCGACACGACCAAGGCCGAGGTGGCGCGCCAAGCGGTCGTTGCTGGTGCTAACATCGTGAACGACATCTCGGCAGGCGTCAAGGACCCGGAGATGCTAGAGACCGTCGCAGCGCTTCGAGTCCCCGTGCGTGTTTGAGGTATTGCACTGATGGAGACGGCGGACTGACTGATTGTGCTCCATCAGATTGTGCTGATGCACATGCGCGGGACCCCACAGACCATGACGGGTCTCAAGGTGTGTTGCTCTTTACAAGGATATACTTCCCACCTTCATCTCAGGCGTACTCATGCCACCATAATGTTGCGCAGGAGTACACGGACGTGGTCGCTGAGGTCTCGCAGGTTCTGAACGAACGTGTGGCCGCGGCGGAGGAGGCCGGCATCTACCGCTGGAACATCATCATCGACCCGGGCATCGGCTTTGCCAAGGCGCGAGTGCTCAACCTCCAAGTGCTGCGCCGCTTGTCGGAAGTCAAGCAGAACTGCCACGGCCTCCCACTGCTGGTAAGCTGCAACGCATGGCAAGAGCGGCGCTTAGGGGCTGACGGTCTACCGCGCTCCATGCCTACTTGTTGCTAGATGGGATCATCGCGCAAGGGGTTCATCGGAGAGATCTGCGGGCGTCCAGACCCGAAGGACCGCGCGTGGGGCACGGCGGCCACCTGCAGTGCTGCCATCTCCCATGGCGCCGACTTGCTGCGCGTGCACGACGCGGCCGAGATGGTGGACGTGGCCAAGATGTCGGACGCGATCTGGCGAGCCTAGCGGACCGGGTATCCGAGCACGAGGGACCAAAAATACGACCTCCATGCTGGTCAAATAGAGGCGACGGCTTGCTGAAGCACATTGCATCCCCGCTATTTTCGGATGGACACGGACCTTGTGCAGTGCTTCGCTGCATGCTCTGCGACGGCCTTCATTCGTCCTTTGCAGCTTCGGCCTCCGCTGACTGATCGATCTGCTGTGAAGGCTCGAGTCCGCGCAGTCGGCGACCATGGGCGACGAGTTCGAGCCGGAGGACCTGGACTGCGTGCGGCAGGCCGAGCCGTCGAGCGAGACGCCCCACTTCGACGCCATCTTCGCGCGCTATGACGCGGGCACGGGGTGAGCGCCGCGAAGCTTGCGCCTCGTTGTCCGCGTTGGTGGATCCCAATCGCTTATGATGCACTTCGCCTGGCAGCTCATTCGGAACCGAGCATCTCGGGAGCTTGCTGCTGGACATGGGCTTCAACGCTGCCCCGAAGGTCCTCGACCAGGCGCTCGACGACATGGACCCGAACGCCACGGGCGAGATCAGCAAGGTGCCATCGGCGGTGGTCGCTTTGAAGCGCACTATGGCCAGACAACTAACCGCCTGGCTGTTGGTCATGGAAAGCTGACGTTCCTCGAGTGGTTCGAGGAGAACGCGGACGAGATTGAGACGTCCGCAGTCGGGCAGCCACAGCAGCAGTGTCAGGGCGGATCGATGTCGGCCATGGCGTCGCCGCGAGACGACGAGGGCATCTGCGAGCTGCAGAGCGCGATGCTGGACGCCAAGAACCAGCGCAAGCGCGTCGAGGAAGACGTCAAGCTGCTGGCCAACCGCCTGGCCCACCTCCGCGCCGAGGACGCGCGCACTCAGAAGCGGATCGACGAGGCCAACCGCCGCGCGGTGGAGATCGAAGCCATCAAGAAGCGCAACGAGGAGCGGCAGCGAGCTAAGCAGCGCGCCGTGGAGCAGATGCAGCGAGACATCAAGGCCACCTGCGAGTACAACAGTGAGTCGGATCAACTCCGTGCACGCTGGGTGTGGGCTTTGACTGACGAACTCGAGCGTCAGACATGCTGCAGACGTACTCGAAGGAGCGGCGGCAGCAGAACATGACGGAGATTAGCGCCTTCCGCTCGCAGATCGTGCAGGAGACACGCGCCGAGCGGATGGCCAACCTGACTGCCATCCAGCGCGCGAGGCAGCAGGACAAGTCGTGGTGCGTCGAGCGCTCGCGCGAGATCCGCGACCGGGAGAAGACGGCGCTGCAGCGGCGCGAGCAACTCAAGAAGAACCAGCTCAAAGAGCTGACCAAGAGCGCGCGCGCGAACCTCGTGGTGGAGCACCAGAAGAAGGTGAGACGAAGAGGATTTGGAGGTCGATGGCGATGCGAATCTGGTGCTAACGAACGGATGCTTGATGGGCCAGCTCATGTCGGAGAAGCTCGTCCAGAAGATGGAGAAGGAGGAGGCGGAGCTGATCGACAAGCTGCGCGTGACGCAGGAGCTGCAGCGCGCGGCGTACGAGCACCTCGAGTTCGTCATGCAGGACGAGTAGACGCACTTGCCGTGGGTTTCAACACTTCTTTTCGATTTGTTAGACGCAATGGGAAATCAACTTGGACGCATTCAAGCGAAATGCAACGCTTCTTGCTGCTGCCTGGAGTCGAAATGCTCGCGCGACTTGCTCGTCTCCTTCCATGCCGACAGCGCCAAGCTGCAGACTGGGTCGGGGCTTTAGAGGCAGCAGCGCTCGATCGTGTAGTTGCCCTCGGCCGCTTGCTCTCCCTGGTCCTCCTGGTGGAGCATGGCCACCGCCTCCGTCGCCTCCACGCTCGCTGGGTCGAAGAGCGCGACGCTGGCGAAGATTGCGGCCAGGAGCAGCGTGAAGCGAGTGACAGAGATCATGCTGGTGAGCTTAGGTTGGACTGGTGCTTGTCGGTGTCGGGTGTGGTTGATGCGGTAAGTTTGCAAGTGAGGATCTCTGTCAAGCGCGACGGAAGGATCGACGAGGACTTCGGAGATGCTACATGGACACCGAGCGAGAGAGAATGATCTGGAGTCATCGTTCACCATCGTTGAAGGCTGTGGAGTGCCAACGCCGGGGCGCTGGTGTCATCCGGATGGACTCCAGGCGTTAGCGATCAAGAGGCTACGCATCCCAAATGACTTGGGTCGGCTTGGTCTTCTCGCAGTCAGTGACCCTCTCCAGAGACGCCACTTGAGAGCATCTGAATGCTGGGCGGGCAGTACAATGTTGCCACGGCGGCAAGAGCTCATGGATGAGGCCAGCATAAGGATGCCGTGCTGGGTGTCATGCCACCCAGCATTGGGCCTGGCACGCCTCGTCATGTGCTGCCTTCGAGTCGAGACGCAGCTTTCTTCTTAGCCGACGGGCAGCATAATCGTGGAGGCCTATCGACTGTGGTTGGACTGGCGCCACCAATATTCACGGTTGACAGTCTTTGTGTGGTCGAAGAACCAGTCAATGAAGATGAACCCATGAAACTCTCTTGTTGAAGCAAAACCACTGATTTAAGATACAATTGATCAACTCTTTACTGGTATAAAATAAAGAGGCAGTACTTGAAGTTGATTGTTAGAAGAGAGCACTCTGTCCACGTCATGAAAGTTGCAGCCATTCACGTCAAGTTGGCCATTCCGTCGCTTACTCATGGCGTTACGTCAAAGAAAGCTGCTTCGTTCCCAAGGCCGCATGATGCTGGTCGAGTTCCAGGCGGTTTCATGTTCTGTAGTGAGCGCAGCGTCCTCACAGCTTGCTCCCGTGCACCGGAGGGAACTTGTCGGTGGCGAGGCGCGCCACATCAAGCGCGCATCCCCACTGCAGCGTGTGACCCGAGCCCGAGTGACCGTAGTTGTGGATCACGAACGCCCCGCGCGCTGTGCGACACGCGTCCGCCTCGAGCCGCACTCCGTCCGCGCGGCCCGGACGCAGACCGGCCACGCTGGCGATCACTTGGCTGCTTTTCACCTCTGGGTAGAGCGCGCAGCAGCGCTCCCAGACGCCCTGCGCGTCTGAAACGTCGCTGGCCTCGTTCCAGTTGTGAGGCTGCACCGTGCCGCCGATCACCACGTCGCCGTTCGGGCGAGGGATTATGTACGTGTGCACCGAGTTCGCATCCACCGCCATGACGCACTTGGTGATGTTCGGGTTGAAGACCTGTTTGCCGTCTCGTGAGTTCATTTCAGTCTGTAGGTTGCTTAGCAATTGCTCGCGATACCCACCTTGATCACTTGGCCGCGAATCGGATAGACAGTGTCGTCCTTGGCCAAGTGCTTCGCTGCCAGGCCTGACAGTCACAGCCAGACAACGCGCGGGATCATCAGCTATGGACGCGAGGATACAGCTACAAAGTTGACAAGCTCCATACCCGAACAGTTGACCAGAAGGTCACAGTCCACGTCATCAAGGGACTCGATCTCGCGAACTTCAAAGACTCCGCCGAGCTTGCGCACCTCCTTCGTGACGAGCTCCATGAAAGTCCTGCGTAGCATCCGACAGTTGCGTCAGACGCATGAGCATCACGCTTGATTCCGCCAGCGGAACACGCGTACGCCGTGTTGTAGATGATGGTGCGGAAGGACGCGCCGTGGGTCATGCCCGGTGACACGGCCGCGGCTTCTCCGCGGCTGAGAACCTTGTAGTTCTCCACACAGTGTGCCCAGTAGGGAGGTGTCTACAGGTCCGCCACAGAGCCCAGCTGTCAGTTCGTGACTTCGCGAGCATATCGCCACAAACTGACGCCACCTCCTTCGTTCTTGTGAGCAGCGAGTGTACTCACAGTGACGGGCTCGCCCTCCGCCGACACGTCGACAGCGTCCACCTTGTGCAGGCCAGTGGCGGCGGCGCCGTGCTTGCGCGCCATCTCTTCGAGCCACGCGTAGCTCACCTCGCACCATTTCCTGCACGTTCGGCCCACGAATTCATCAGATTGGCAATCCATCCGCACGATCTTCTCGGTCGTGGCCAACAGAGACAGCTAGCGGCCCGCACGTCGGTGTGGTCGGGTCGACGTGGGACGGCAGCTCGAATGGCATCCAGAGGCCACCGGCGACGTGCGAGGTGGTCGCGTCGAACGACTTGGCGACGATCTTGACGTCGCGGAAGCCGCGCTCGAGCAGCGCGAGCGCCGACGTGAGCCCGATGATGCCGCCGCCCACGACGACGACGCGGCAGTTGCGCGCAGAGGACGCAACCATGGTGGTTCTAGTGGACGTCCACGGGAGTAGGGAGAAGCGGGAATGCCGCGTCAGGTCTGCGTGTGGTCCTGGCAAAGGAAGAGGCGGTGGCTGGAGAGACTTGCGCTTCAGTGCCTCACGTTGAGCGCATCATGCCGCTGGTGGATCTCTTGGTGGCACTAGTTATTTCATGTGCGCCACACTAACATTAAAGTACTTGATCTGAGTATTGAGATCACTCATGACCATCATTCACGTTCAAGAGAGTGTGGTGGTTGGTGGCAGCAATGTTCGAGATGAGCTTGGTGCTTGCAGCACGCCAATCCTGCATCCGCGCGGCTGATTGGACGCACTCGCGCTGCTTGTACCTCACTTCGCGTGGGTTATCAGTGACTTGTCACGGCGCGTTGCCTGCTGGCGAGTCATGGTGTGTGTGTATGTCTTGCAAAGTTACAGCCACCCGAACATTCAGCGAAGACTCGAGTCCGGGATCGTTTGGGGCATTTGACACTCACGCGATGTTTCATATGATCTTTCATGCTCATGCAATGCTGGGCTGTCCAGCTCCTGCGAGGCTGCTCGACGCGGGGGCAAAACTCATCGTACGAGCCGCTTACGCCTCAAACTTTTTGAGGTCGGCGTTGCTCCACTCCTTGATGCCCTCCACGCCGCTCTCGAAGTCGGCCACCATGCCCTTCGCGACAGCACGCACCTTGACCTGCACGGACAAGCTCGCACAGTCAGCTCGAGCAGCTTTAGCGTGGAATACTCAAAGGTGGACATACGTTGGGCATGACGTAGAGCCCGATCGACTCGACAGTGCGAGCCAGCTCGCCCCGGTTGAGGAGCCCCGGGCGGAAGATGGACGTGCGCGTGAACTGGAGGTTCTTGACGTTCTCCTCCACCTCGCCCTTGGTCTGCGGGTACAAGAACCAGCTCTTCTTGTTGGCGCCCTGCGATGGAACACGCGGTGAATCAGCAACGGATGTATACAGACACTCGTCGTGGGCAACTCGGCTTGGACGCACCGTGGACGTCAGCAGACCAAAGTACGGGACGTCGGCGGCCTTGGCGATCTCGGCGAACTTCGTCACGTACTCCAGGTCGACTGTCAGCAGCACCACTTCCTGTAAGCACCTCACCAACTAAACAACCGCTCCAGGCCTGTCGGTACCTTTGCGGAAGGCCTCGGCGGATCCAGCGTCTGTTACGAAGCAGCACAGCGTCAGCAACGATCGTCACGCGGTGGCAGTCCTCGTGCGGCTCCCA
The DNA here is from genome assembly GCA_023338175.1 of Phytopythium delawarense. Lineage (NCBI taxonomy): Eukaryota > Oomycota > Peronosporomycetes > Pythiales > Pythiaceae > Phytopythium > Phytopythium delawarense. The sequence goes on from JAADYF010000031.1 coordinate 51,234, forward strand.
ATGAACGCACCTTTGCGGGTCGTGCCCAGGCACGAGAACGCCGCGTCCACCTTGTCCGTCGCCACGACACCCTCGGCCGCCAGGCTGTCAAAGTCCACGCGGCGCACCTCGAGCTTGCCGTGCGCAGCCGACGCGTCCAGCGACGGGAACGTGGCCGTCCACGCCGCCTCGGGCACGTCGCGGCGCGCCAGCGCGATCACCTTGCTGCACTTGGCCGACTCGACGAGCTCGGCCACCAGTTCGCGGCCCACGGCGCCCGTGGACCCGATCACCAGCGCCACGTACGACATGCTCAGTGCAGGGGAGAGGGGAGTGGAGACGAGTGGAGCGCTTCCTTCGAACGCGGCTTGTGAGGTTATGCTGGTCGCATTCGTGCTTTCTTGAGGATATGCAGCCGATTTTGTCGCAAAAGAGTACTACGTACCACAAATGTTGTTTCCTTCTATAATCATATCAAGTATCATTTTGAAGTTTTGAGGCATACAGTGCTACTTTGTTGACGGTGGTGTGACCTGCTCATCATCAATGCGTTTGTTTATCGCATGCGCTGTCCCCCCGATGCTTCCCGCTGGCCATAGGCTGCATGTCGGATAGCTGTCGATATGGCGCATTGCTAACGCGACTTGCTACTGCGGCGCTGCAAACGTGCGGAGCATGGCGTCGCTGTACTCGTTGACGCCCTCCAGGCCGCTGTCATAATCCGCGACCATCGCCCGCGCGATCGTCTGCGTTGCGATCTGGACGAGGAAGGACCGTCGCGAGCATTAGCGTCGCGTTGAGCCCATTGCAGTTGTTGCGGGCACCTACCGTTGACAGGATGTAACTCCCGATTACTTCGACCGTGCGCGCGAGCTCTCCGCGGTCGATCATCCCCGGGCGGAAGATGGACGTGCGCGCGAACTCGAGCTGCTTGACGTTCTCCTCCACCTCGCCCTTGGTCTGCGGGTACAGGAACCAGCTATCCTTGTTTGCCCCCTGCGTGACCGCGAGTATAACCGTCAGTGTATGCCCAATGTCGTATAGTTAGTTGGCCATGAATGCAACGAACCATTGACGTGAGGAGTCCAAAGTATGGGACGCCAGAGCCCTTAGCGAGCGTCGCGAAGTTGGTCACGTATTCCAGATCCACTGCGACGCAATAACCGCTTCACGTTAGAGCAAATGACTCACCCCTGTTGCGTCAGCTCGTATGCAGCGTACCTTTGCGGAAGGCCTCGGCGGACCCAGCATCTGCCCCATGAACCAGCCCAAGGAGAGGTCAATACCCGATCCGATCTCCCTACCCATCAATACGCGTACTTGCAACGCTCACCCTTCCGCGTCGTGCCTAGACACGAGAACGCGGCGCCTACGCCGTCCACGGGCACCTTCTTCCACTCGCTGTGGAGCTCGTCGAAGTCGATCGGGATGATCTCGAGCTTGTCCGCCGCCGCCGTCGCGTTCATGGACGGGAACGTGGCCTCCCACTTGCTCGGCGGGATCTCGCGACGCGTCAGCGCGACCACCTTGCTGCAGTGCACCGCGTCCACGAGCTCCGCGACGAGTTCGCGCCCCACGGCACCCGTCGCGCCGATGACAAGGGCCACGAACACCATGCTCTTGGATGCTTGGAAGCTTGTCAATTGCCAACTGATCAGGTATTGCGACAGTAGAGCGCAAAAATACGCACCAGGTGTCGATTGTTTACGGTATTGACTCTGAGCCGTCATCTTTTAAATACATATGTGTATCACGGTATTGTTTAGTGTGTTTTACATCAGTTTTTGAACTGACTGACCGACGACATTGACTTCGCGATTTGATCGACCACCAGAACGTTCGAATGGGACCTCCCTGGCTCACTCGTTCATGTCCCGCCAAGCATTGCCACATCACTTCTCAATTCTCTCTCAAGTACCACCGCGATGCCACCGCTTGTTCGCTCGCAGGCGCTGAAGCCCGGCGACACGGTCGCCATCGTTGCGCCGGCGTCGGGTCTTGCAGCGTCCGTTCCGCACCGGCTCGAGAAGGCCAAGCTCGAGCTCGAGAAGCTCGGGCTCCAGGTCAAAGTGTATCCGTCGGTGACGCGCACGGCCAAGGAGAATGCGGCAGCGTTCATGGAGACGCACCCGGACGCCGACACGACGATCTACGCCACGCCCAACGCGTACAGCTCGGCGGACGCGATCGTTCGCGCGGAGGAGCTCATGGAGGCGTTCGAGGACAAGGAGGTCCGTGGCATCATCTGCGCGATCGGCGGCTTCACGTCGCACGAACTGCTCGAGTACCTCGACTTTTCGGTCATCGCCGCCAACCCGAAGGTCTTCACCGGCTTCTCGGACATCACGACGATGCACCTCGCCATGTACTCTCAGTCGGGACTCTGCACATTCTACGGCCCTGCCGCACTCACGCAGTTTGGCGAGTTCCCACAGCCGCTGCCATACTCGATGAGCTCGTTCTGGCAGGCGGTATCGTCGACCGAGCCGGTTGGCGAACTCGTCGCTTCGTCGGAGTGGACGGACGACAAAACGGCGAACTGGTTCACCAAGGCGGATATGACCTACCAGGACGTGATGAAGCCAAACCCCGGGTACAAGTGGCTGCGGCAGGGCGCCGGCAGCGGTCGCATTCTAGGCGGCTGCTTGCCGGTGCTGCTCAACGTGCGCGGCACCAAGTTCATGCCCGACTTGACCGGCGCAGTGCTGCTCCTCGAGACGCCAGAAGGGCACTCGTTTGACTCAGGCATGACGCTGAACGACGTCAACATGGTGCTCGGCTGTCTGCGTGTGGACGGCACGTTCAACCGGATCAATGGACTTGTCGTGGGCCGCGCGTTCGCGTACAACGACGAGCAGGTCGCGGAGCTCCAGCGGCTCGTGCTGTACCACACGCGCGGCACCAGCTTCCCGATCCTCTACGGCGTCGACTGCGGCCACACAAACCCGATCGCAACTATCCCGCTGGGCTGCGAGGTCGAGCTGGACGCCACGAGCAACTCGCTGCGCGTGGTCGACGCCGGCGTCCACGCATGAGCGAGCGTTCGGTGCGTCCCGAAAAGGTTGCCTTCAAGCATTCAGTTCGGATACTCAAGTAGGCGTCTCAGGACATTTCACCTCGGACATGTGATGGATACACTTCTGACTTCTTTGGCAAAGTCTCCGCTGTTTGAACGCTGGCCATGGAAAGGCAGTGGACGGCATGGTTATGCTTCTACGTGTATTACCGCCTGCATGTTTCTCCTTTCCTCCATCTGCCGTGGCACATGTGGTGGGATGCCAGCAGGACTGTCGCCTCGCTGGTCATCTCTGGGCACCTTCGAAGTCGCCTGTCGCCGAGCAGAGCAAAAGAGCGCACCAAGGACAGCCGGCAGAGCATCTGCCGCGTTTATTTCCTTCCAGCTCTGATGCGAAGGCATATGAACCCAGTGGATGGAAAGGAGACACTCGCGGAAAAGAGGATGCAGGAGTTCTCGACCGTCGATTCGCGACTCTACAGCGGCCTGGAGACCTGGTCGCCGCATCCATCGTCGTCGTCTCTGTGCGACCTTGAACCAGTTGCGAGGGTCTCCCCTCTCCTCTGACTCTCTCTTCCTCGTACCGACACACCTGTTCCAATCGCGAGTGCCGAGAGCAAGGCACTTTTCCTCACGCTCTCTATCAGATAACACAAATCGCTGCTCCTTCGAAAGCAACCGAGGGATGACGGCCCCCATCGTGTTCGACACCATCCAGGAGGCGCGGCCCGCGCTGTTGCCACCGAGCGCGACCGTCCCGATGGACGACGATGATGCCGCGTCGTCTCTAACAAGCACGGCGCGCGGGAACACCGCTGCGGCCGGCAAGATCGAGCCCCAAGTCGGCGGGAAGAGTCTTCAAAGTTTTGCCAGCACTTCTGCGGCGGTTCTCGGCGGTGCCATCCCGGCAAGCCACTACGCAAACGGACACGAGAAGACTGTCAACTTCTTGGGTCTCTACGTCGTCCGCGGACCGACAGCATCGAAGACTGTTCACTACATGATGGACATCTCCATCCCGCAGTGGTCGCTGCAATTCCGCATCGCGCAGCGGTTCCACAGCTTCCGCCAGCTCCGTCAGCGACTGCTCAGGGCTCTGAAGCACTGCCCAGGCACTAGGCGGTCCGACAGCGAGCGTCCGGTCGAGGGCAAGAAGACAGAGGTCATGAACGGTTCGTCGGCGGGGAAGGAGTTGCTTCGAATGATTTCGGCGCGAGCGACGGCGCCGTGTGCGTGCTGTTCGGCGACGCGAAAAATGGTGACGGCCATGAAGTTCCCCAAGCGCAAGTTTGTGTTCACCAACCGCCAGGACATCCACGAGCGCTCGCTGATGCTCGAGGCGTTCCTGAGCTACTGCATCGATTTGATGCTTCGCTGGACGGGATGCAAGCGGGGTCGCAGGGCGTGGGCCCTGCTGCTGGGCGTCTTTCTGGACGTCAACCTGCACGAGTGCGTTCGAGCTGAGGCTGACGCGGACAAGCGTGATCCGTCGGAAGATCGCGTGACTGTGGACTCTGCAGGCCGCTCAAGTGGCGGCAGCAACTTTGGTGGAAGAGTTGTGAGTAGTGCGGCGCCGGTGGTCAAAGCCGCCGAGGTTCCCATGCTCGTCCTCCCTCAGCACTCGGGTGACGTCGACTCGGATTACGAGCACACGATCGAGGCCATGTTCTCGTTCATCTCGATCGACTCGTCCGCGCCACCAGCGTCGTCCAGTGCCGTTCGCCGCCAGTAGAAACCGCTGCGACAGATCTGCTCTGTGTATGTGTGCTCCGTGCCAATCACTCACGACATGTTGGTCCATCCGGATTCCAAATCAAGTGCTTTGATGGCCCATGGTCTGCCATTGGAATCGCCTCGCGAGGACTGTTGCAACCGTGCAGTACCGTTGAACCGCATCAACATTTCCCTACCGTCATCATTTATTTTTTTGACAGCGCGGTAAGGGAGAAGCGCTCACACCACAGTACCGTCGAGCCCCATCAACAAGCTCCCATCGTCATCGTGACCGCATCATCCCGGCCGCATCAAGCTCGACCGCATCATCGTCGAGATGACGAGGCGAGGAGATGAAAGCTGTTGGCCCGGGCAAGTCATTCGCCTCCAACTCTCCACCTCATTCCCGCATTTGCTGGACGACGAGGCAATCGATTGACTCACCAGTTTGACTCGTGCACGACCCTGCCGACATGGTGCCTGCTTCCGACAACGAAAAGGACAGCAAGATGCTATCGGACGGCTCGCTGATGCGTCACGGAGCCCAAGAAACGTACGGACAACTCGCCACCAAGCTGGGAGAAGCGCTGGAGGACGGAGAGCTGCCTCAGATCGAGATTCGCTGCAGGGATCTATCAGTGAGTGCGGACGTCCAAGTCTCAGTCAGCAAGGATGACGGCGAAGCGATGGAACTCCCGACGCTGGTCAACGCCCTCAAGTACAAGCTCCGGGCTGTCACGGCGACCAAGCGGCAGATGCGCAAGGACATCCTCAAGAATGTCACGTGCACGTTTCAACCGGGCACCATGACGCTCGTACTTGGACAGCCCGGGTCCGGCAAGTCGACATTGATGCGGTTGCTTAGTGGGCATCTTCCTTCGGGTCGCGGCCTCTACGTCGACGGTGACATTTCAGTCAACGGCCAGAGCCACCAGAAGCTTCGCGATCGGCTGCCGCAACTTGTCGCGTTCGTCCCACAGAAGGACGAACATCAGCCACTGCTGACGGTGAAGGAGACTCTCGAGATCGCCAACGGTTTCTGTCCTTCGGAGTTATTGCGTCGTCCGCACGAACTGCTGGGTAAAAGTGGTGCGACTGAAGAAGCTGTCGAGGCGATCGCCGGGTTGGACAAGCAGTACCCCAGTATCGTGGTCAAGCAGCTTGGGCTTGGGCGGTGCCAGGGCACGATTCTTGGCAACGGAATGCTGCGCGGCGTGTCTGGTGGAGAGCGAAAGCGTGTGACGCTAGGAGAGATGAGCTTCGGTCTTCGCCCTGCGTCGTTCATGGACGAGATTAGCACGGGTCTGGACGCGTCCGCGACGTTCGACATCATCCAGACGCATCGCCACATTGCGGACAAGATGCGCGCGACTATTGTGACGTCGCTGCTGCAGCCATCGCCTGAAGTCGTCGATCTATTCGATGATGTGCTGCTGCTCAATGCAGGCGAAGTCATGTACTACGGACCTGTCGATCAAGTGGCTGCTTACTTCGCGGGACTCGGATTCCATTGCCCTCCTGACCGCGACGTCGCTGATTTCTTGCTGGACCTTGGGACGCCTCAGCAGACTCAGTACCAAGTTGATGCTGGCGGCCGCGGGTTTTCGCATCCACGTCTCCCCGCTGAGTTCTCCAAATGCTATCAAGACTCCGATGTGTTCGGGGACGTGCTCCATGTGGTTGAGTCACCGTTGAAGCGCGAACTCAAGACTGGGGCGACGAAAAAGCTTCTGGACGAAGTGCCTGTCTTCGGTCGGTCTTTACTCGAGAACACGCGTGCTCTCACGCGCCGGCAAATGACGATCACGATGCGGAACGCAGCGTACCTCCGCAGCCGGATGTTCGCGCTCACGTTCAACGGGCTCGTGTTCGGGTCGCTATTCTGGCAGCTCCGTCCCCAGAACGTTCAAGTTGTGCTAGGTATCGCGTACCAGGCGAGTCTGTTCCTGGTTTTGACGATGGGGGCACTGGTGCCAATCTACGTCTCGCAGCGTGACGTGTTCTACAAGCAACGACGCGCAAACTTCTTCCAGGCGGCAGCCTACGTGATTTCGAGCTCTGTTTGTCAGTTTCCGTTCGCTGTGTTCGAGAGCATCTACTTCGGATCGATCGTGTACTGGATGTGCGGGTTTGTGATTGAAGCCGGCCCGTACTTCACATTTCTGCTGCTGCTGTTCGTCAACAACTTGGCGTATGCTGCCTGGTTCTTCTTCCTCGCGGCAGTGGTGCCGAACATGAACATCATCAAGCCGATCGAGATGCTCTCGAACTTGGTTTTCGTCGTCTTCACGGGTTTCATCATGGCTGAAAGCGAGATCCCCCCGTGGTTCATCTGGATATACTGGCTGAACCCGCTGACCTGGTGCTTCCACGCTCTCGCGATCAACCAGTACCGGTCATCGGCGATGGATGTGTGTGTCTACGAAGGCGTGGACTATTGCCGCGAGTACGGGGCGACAATGGGCGAGTACTTACTCTCTCTGTACGACATCCGGTCGGAACGCATGTGGATCTGGCTTGGCATTGCGTACATGCTCGCCATCTACGTCGTCTTCATCATTCTCGGGTACCTCGCGCTCGAGTACAAGCGATACGATGGACCTGAAGCCAGCGTCGTGACGGTGTCATCCAGCTCGGAGGTATCATCGACCGGATCGGACGACCTGATTGGCACCAACAAGAGTATCGGAGAGGCCGACTATGCCGTGGCAATAACCCCTAAGTCGTCCGACACTCCCGGTGTCGCGCTCGACGTCCATCAAGACCATCCTTCGGTTCTTCCGGTTGCTTTGGCATTTGAGGATCTGTGGTACGCAGTGCCCAAGCCCGGAGGCGCCTCAAACGAGACCATCGATCTGCTGAAGGGTATCAGCGGGTATGCACTGCCGGGCACCATGACAGCGCTCATGGGGTCGTCTGGTGCAGGGAAGACGACGCTGATGGACGTGATCGCTGGCCGCAAGACTGGCGGGACCATCAAGGGGAGGGTGCTTCTCAACGGACACGAAGCTACTCCATTAGCGATCCAGCGAAGTACGGGCTACTGCGAGCAGACAGACGTGCACTCGAACGCGTCCACCATCCGCGAAGCTATCACGCTCAGCGCCTTCCTGCGACAAGACAGCTCCGTGTCGGCTGCGGCCAAGTACGCAGCTGTCGACGAGTGTCTTGAGATGCTCGACATGAAGAGCATCGCGGGCCAGATCGTGCGCGTGTGCTCTGCTGAGCAGCTCAAGCGACTCACGATTGGCGTCGAGTTGGCTGCGCAACCGAGTGTGTTGTTCCTCGACGAGCCGACGAGTGGTTTGGACGCGCGCACGGCCAAGATCATCATGGACGGAGTGCGGCGAGTCGCCGACAGCGGCAGAACGGTGCTCTGCACAATTCACCAGCCATCGGCCGGTGTTTTTTCGCTCTTCGACTCGCTCCTGCTCCTGAAACGAGGCGGCGAGACGGTCTTCTTCGGCGATCTCGGCCCGAGCTGCAAGAACTTGGTCGACTACTTTGAAGCCATTCCGGGTATTTCGCCCTTGCCTGACGACTACAACCCGGCGACTTGGATGCTCGAGTGCATCGGCGCAGGAGTGGAGGGTGCGCGCCTGGACTCGGTGTCGGCGGACGTCGACTTTGTTACTCGCTTCCAAGTCAGTGAGCAGTGCCGGATCGCGGCCGAAATGCTTTCTCGCGAAGGCATCGGGAATGCATCGGCTAGTGTCTCTGCAATGAGCTTCGGTCGAAAGCGCGCGGCCGGGTCCCTCACTCAATTCGCGATGCTCATGCGGCGCTTCGTCGACTTGAACTGGCGCACGCCTTCGTACAACATCACGCGGTTTGCGGTGTCGCTCATCCAAGCGCTGATCTTCGGTGTACTGTACATCGATGCCGACTACACTACGTACACTGGGGCAAACGCTGGCATGGGTCTGATCTTCATCACGTCGCTGTTCAACGGCATGATCCCGTTCAATGCCGTGATGCCCATCGCATCACAGGAGCGCGCAGTCTTCTACCGCGAGCGTGCCGCACAGACGTACAGCGCAGTCTGGTACTGGCTCGCCGAGACGCTCGTGGAGGTCCCGTATTCGGTTGCCAGCGCGCTGCTGTTCACGGTGATCTTCTACCCGATGGTCGGCTTCCCGGGGTTCACCGAGGGCGTGCTGTACTGGGTCAACACGTCCTTACTCATCCTCATGCTGACGTACTTCGGCCAGCTCTTCGTGTACGCGATGCCGAGCCTCGAGATCGCCATGATTCTGGGCGCGCTCTGCAGCTCTGTCCTCGTCATGTTCATGGGCTTCAACCCGCCGGGCAGTGCCATCCCCACGGGCTACAAGTGGCTGTACCACATCACACCGCAGAAGTACTCGATGGGCGTCTTCGCCGCCCTAGTGTTCGCCAATTGCCCCGACGAGGAAGCTGCCGCGGTGATCAATGGAACGGCGAGTGACGGCATCTCGCTCGCTTGCCACATGCTCGACGGCGCCCCGGCACCGTACACGGGTCTGTCGATCAAGAAGTACGTGGAGCAGGTGTTCCTGACCAAGCACGACGAGCTGGTGCTCAACTTTGGCGTGCAGGTGGCTTTCATCGCGCTCTTCCTGCTCGTCAAGCTGCTCGCGATGCGCTTCGCCAACCACCAGAAGAGGTGAGACCACAAGCATGGGCACTGGAGAGAGTGGTGGACACCTTTGATCGGGAATCTCCATGATGAGCATTGACGAAGCTGTAGCGATGTCCGAAATAGCTTATTCCCATAAAAGCGATATTTGAACAAAAAATGGATCTCGGTTAAGTTCGCTCATTTCGCAAAGTTCGCGTTCTGACCCCAGCGTTCTGAGTCTGAAGACGTGGAATGGCGTCCTGAGTCTGATGGACTCGTCACTTGATTGACAAACATTTTAGCCAATCACGTACTCCCTCTTCCTCAAATAGACCAATCCGAACGCAAAGTGGACTCCTCCTTCGCCACCACTGGTTGATGGGGATTCCTCGTTTGTTCACACTCCCACGCGGTCTCCCGCCTAACCTTCGCTAACCTCCTTTTGTTTTTTTTCCCGCCGTTGGCACTCATGCCTACAAACACCATGTAATTCCCCGTTCAAAATTTGAAACCCTCAAGAATGGGCGTTAGTGGTCGTTAACGGTTTGTTCTCTGCGCCGTGTCCCGAGCCTGTTTGGCCCCCTTTCCCGCCCGCCCGGGCCGAGAAGTTCCCAAGTCATTCGCCAACTCGACCGCAAGCGCCATCACAACGTTTTCGGTTCAAGAAGCGGCACCTCGAGCCTCCCGCCTGCGTCCCCACTCGCCACTCAACGCCTCCAGTCCACTCCACGATGCGTGAGATCCTGTCGATCCACCTGGGCCAGGGCGGCATCCAGCTCGGCAACTCGTGCTGGGAGCTCTACTGCCTCGAGCACGGCATCCAGCCGGACGGCATGATGCCCAGCGACAAGACGGTCGGCGGCGGCGACGACTCGTTC
>JAADYF010000310.1:0-26060 GCA_023338175.1 Phytopythium delawarense
CAGACCCGACCACGTGTTGGCGTCTCGAATAACCCGCGTCTTGTCCGAGGCGGCATCCGGAACGAACACGTCGTTCCCCCACCGCGACAGACCGAACGAGCTGCTGAACTCGAACGGCATGACCAGCCACGACGGAGGCGTCACGACGACCATGTTGGAGCGGTCAGCCACGGCTTGAAAAGCCTTCACGGTCGTCTCGATTTCGTCGGACGTCAGAATGTCGTCTCCGTACTTGTCCACTGCGGTCTTGAGCAGGGTCAACACTTCTTCCTGCTGATCCTCGCTTTCGATCTCGCTCAAGAGACCACAACTGCCGCTCTGGCGCTCGGAGTCACTCGACGAGAGGGACGCCAGCATGACGTCGAAGCGCTTCACGCGCTCGCTTCTCACTTGCTCCAGCGCCTTCTCCCACTCGTTCAGACCCGCAGACTCCTCCACGCCGTACTGCGAGCTCATGGCGTCCAACACGCCGTGCAGTCGCTGGATCTGACGGACAAAGTGGCCAGTCTGCGCCAGCCGCAGCAGCCACGACGTCTGCGCCTCGTACGCGCGCATCTCGTCCCTCATGCTCTCGGCGCTCAGCAACAGTCCAAACAGCGCGTGGTCGATCTCGGAGGCGCTCATGGCTTCAATCGCGTCGCGGAAGTGGCGGTAGCGAGCGGCGGCGTGGTCGCCGAGTCCATCGTCAGGGCGTCGCGCGTCTTGTAGCGCACTCCCGTCGGCCATTGCTTTGCACCCGCGACAGCCGAACACGACGCCACGGCTCTCGTCGACTCGACTCTCACCTCTCGCGCCTGCAGATGCCACACAGCCCCTTGGCCTCTGCGCTTCAGTCCGGGCGAGCGAATCTCTCAGTGAAGTCGAAGGGGGGAGGTGATCTCTTCAATGAAAGCGTTCGCGAATCCAGTAATTATCTCTCTAGCCGACTCAGTATGTTTTATTTACATTTTAGACACTTGACGTCTCCAATGAATCGCACTTTACCGGAGACGAACGGCTCGCCGCGAGGTGGCTGCGCGCCAGTAATCCCCAAGAGGCACACGCCGTTCTTTCCAATAGTGAGTTGCAGTCGTGAGACCAATCGTCGAGGTGGTCATGGGCAAGAAGAAGGCGGCGGGGAAGGCGGCGGAGACGGCGGAGAAGCGCGCGCTGCTGGCGGTGGAGGGCGAGGATAACGACACGGCCGCGGACGCCGGCGGGCTGCGCGTGAACGCGGCCTTCGCGCGCGCGTTCGAGGCGCGGAAGCGCAAGGAGGAGCTGACCAGTTTGTCGCGGCGGCGGGCGGCTTATGGCAATGAGGAAGAGGAGGAGGAGGAGTCGGAGACGGAGGACGAGGACGGGGAGGAGCTGACGGCCGAGCTGGATGCCGACATCCGGCAGACGCTGCGGCTGATCCGCAGGCGGGACCCGGCCATCTACGACCCGGCCGTCGCCTTCTTCAAGGCCGGGGACGAGGAGGAGGACGGCGGCGGGAAGCGCGAGAAGAAGCCCAAGAAGGACGCCCCGCTGTACTACAAGGACTTGGTGAGGCAGCAGGCCATCGCGGGCGACGTGGCGAGCGACGAGAGCGACGCGGAGGAGGAGGAGGGCGTGATGACGTTCAAGGAGGAGCAGGACAAGCTGCGGCGGGAGTTCCTGGCGTCTGTGGACAAGGCGGACGGCGAGGAGGGAGACGAAGAAGACGAGAGCGAGGACGAGGGCGAGGGCGGGCTGTTCACGGTGCGCAAGAAGTCGGCGGGCGAGCAGGCGGAGGAGGAGGCCGACATGGCGCAGTTCACGAGCAAGTACGGCAGCAAGCTCAAGGCGGCCGAGGTGGACCCGGACGCGTTCCTGGAGCACTACCTGTCGAGCGAGGGATGGAAGGACAAGTCGGCGGCCGTGCCGCACTACGAGGACATTGTGAAGGACGACGAGGAGGACGCCGAGGCGCTGGACAAGGCCGAGAGCTTCGAGCACGCGTACAACTTCCGCTTCGAGGAGGAAGGCGGCGGCGTCATCCAGACGTACGCGCGCAACGTGGAGGACAGCATGCGTCGCGTGGATGACGCACGCAAGCGCAAGCGCGAGGAGCGCAAGGCGCGCAAGGCGCTGGAGCGGCAGAAGAAGGAGGAGGAGCTGCGCCGGCTCAAGAATCTCAAGCAGGCCGAGATCCAGGCCAAGCTGGACAAGGTCGCGCGCCTCATGGGCGACAAGGCCGAGCAGCCCGGCGAGGCGCAGCGGCTCGCGGCGCTCGCGGACGACCTGGACGCAGACTTCGACCCGGACGCGTACGACAAGCGGATGCAGGCCATCTTCGACGACGAGTACTACCAGGAGGGCGACGACGACGCCATGAAGAAGCCCGAGTGGGACGACGAGGAGGACAAGGCGCTGTTCGCCGGTCTGCCTGTCGACCCGGAGGAGGAGGAGGAAGAGGAGGAACAAGTGGAGAAGGAAGAAGAAGAGGACAAGGAAGAGGACGAGGAGGAAGCAGCCGGCGAGCAGGAGCAGGAGGAAGACGAGGACGCAGAGGAAGGCGACGAGCCGGCGCTGGAGAACATGACGGTGGAGGAGATGAAGCGCGCCAAGCAAAAGTACCTGGACGAGCTGTACAGCCTGGACTACGAGGACCTGATCGGCGACCTCAAGTGCCGCTTCAAGTACGCGCAGGTGCGCGACAACGACTTCGGGCTGACGGTGGACGAGATCATGGCGGCGGACGACAAGGAGCTGAAGCAGCTCGTGTCGCTCAAGCGGCTGGCGCCGTACGTCGAGGACGAGTTCCACGTGGACCGCAAGAAGCTCAAGCGGTTCCGCAAGACCCTGGAGCAGGAGCGTCGCGAGAAGGAGGAGGCGCGCGAGGCCAAGGCCAAGCGCAAGCTCGAGGCCGCCGCGGAGCAGGGGGCGGCGGCGGACGGCGAGGACAAACCCAAGAAGAAGCGGAAGCGCAGCAAGAAGAAGGACCAGCAGGTCGGCGGCGAGAAGATGGAGACCAGCGAGAAGAAGGACAAGCTGGCCGATGCCGCTACCGACGCCGACGCCGCTGCGGACAAGGGCGAGGTCGCGACAGAGGGCAAGAAGAAGCGGCGCGGCAAGAAGAGCAAGGCCAAGGGCAAGGACGCGAAGGCGCTCGCAGCCACGGGGCTGTCGACCTCGCGCCTCGAGTCGTACAAGCTCGTCAAGTCCAAGTCGTGAGGCGGTCGGAAGGTGGATCGATCGCCACTAATAGAGAACTAACCATTTCCCGCAGACGGATGCTGCTCTCGGACACCTGCTGCAAGGGTGAACGTATATTTAGCCCCGCGTGGTGCTGTGTCTTGGTTCATTCGTCCGCTCTTCCAGCATTCGGAGGATGGCGGTGGCGTCGCTCGTCCCCATGTCGGCCGCGCTGCCGGCCGGCGCCTCCAGCGATCAGCAGGGCCCGTCGACGCCGCGGAGAGAGAGCCGTCCCATGCTCGCCAAGCTGGCGGCGGCTCGCCGTGCCGGTGCCGGTGCCGGTGCTGGCACTGCGTCGGCGGCCTCGCCGCCTGCCCACACGGCCAGTGGCGGAGGAAGCAACAATGCGGGTGGCAGTACCGAGGCAGAGCGAACGCCGGCGCGCGGAGGCAGAGCCAAAGGCAAGTGGGGACTCGTGCGGCGGGAGGTGCTGCCCAACCCGCAGCTCATGAAGGTCACCGAGAAGATCCAGCACGTGATCGAGTACGTCTCGCTCGCGGCTCTGTTGTCGGCCCGCGAGTACTCACCGGACGCGTGCAGGACGCTCAAGCGGCCGCCGGAGGAGCGCACCGAAAACGATATCCTCCTCCCCGAGCCTGTCCCTGCCTGTGTGTGTGTGTGTGTGCGTGTGTGTGTGTGTGTTCGTGTCTTGCGGCAAAAGCGAGTGCTCCTTGACGACCGAGCGTGCACATGTCAAGCTGCTGTACACGTGGCTGATGCACCAGGAGAAGCTCAGCTCGCTGTTCACGACCATGTCGGAGGTGTCGGCCAAGAAGCTGTGCAAGGAGATGGAGTTCCGCCTGCTGCGCGGCGGGGAGGTCGTCGTCAACCAGGGCGACAAGGGCAACACGTGCTTCGTGAGTGTTCCCATTGCTCGCGCCGCTGCTCGCCTCTCGTCCGTCGCCCTCACCCGCGGAGTATCGTGACTCGTAGATCCTCATCAGCGGCATCGTGTCCGTGTACGTGCGCAACGCCGAGGAGCAGCAGAAGTACCAGCGCCTCATGCGCGCCACCATGCACTCGTCCAGCTCTCGGCGGCTCGTACGTGCGATTGTCTTCCTCTCCCCCTCGATCTGCTCTCTCCACCCGCTCCTGACCGAGGCGTGTGTCCGTCTGGCAGTCGGAGACATCGCGCGTCAACTTTGGCGCCAAGGTGGTGACGCTCACGCCCGGCGCCACCTTCGGCGAGCTGTGCCTCATCGAGCCCGACTCGAAGCGCAGCGCCACCGTCGTGGTCGACCCCCACGTGCACACGGCCAACTTCATCGTGCTCACGGCCGCCTCGTACCTGCGCATGACGCGCAGCCAGACCATCGAGGTGCGCGCGTCCTCCGCCTGCCTGTTGTGTGTGTCTCCGAGTCGGAGCTGACCCACCCACACTTGCGTCTGCAGGGCACCATCACGGACAACATCGCCTTCCTGCAGCACATGCTGCTCTTCCGCGACTGGACCAAGATGCGTACGTTGGCTGTCTGCATGCGCGTCGGTCGCTCGCGACGCCTCTGACGTCTGCATGGCCCCGCAGAGGTGATGCACCTCGTCAACTCGATGAAGCTGCTGACCGTCCCGGCCGGTGTCAGTGTGCCTCGCGTCTCGATCACCCCTCAAGGTTCCTTGCTCACGCCGGTTGTGTGGTGGATGCAGCAATACATGACGCACAAGGGTGCGGACGCGGACGCGCTGTTCGTGATCCTGCGGGGCGAAGCACAGGAGTGCGTGAGGCTGACGATCAATGAAGGCGCCGAGATCAGGTGTGGACTCCCATTGACAGCAGCCGGTCGGTTGATTGGTCACCTCATGCGCTGCGCTACTTTGATCGACAGCATGGGCGAGGCGCGCGGCGTGCAGCACAACATCGCGGTGGAGCTCACGTTCCTGGGCAAGTTCGATGTCGCGGGCGAGTACATCGCGTCCGAGCGCAAGGTGACGCTGTGCCCCGTGGACATCCGCGCGACCACGGACGTCGACTGCCTCGTGTTGGCCGTACGTCGCTGCCTTCCGATGGAGATCCTGGACGCGTTGATGCGCTCGACTGACGGTGCTGGGGGCTTGACTCGCGCAGCGGAAACTCTTCACGGCGCACTTTGGCGGCAAAGACGTCAAGAAGCACGCGAGCAAGGCGCTCAAGCGGCTGCGCGCCATCGCGGACGAGCGCGAGGCCTGGCGGGAGACGCGCGTGCACCAGGCGCTGACGTACCCGAACCTGCGCGTGCCGATCACGCGCAAGCTCATGCGGCTGAGCGGCAACACGTGCATGATCTGCGGCCGGCAGACGCACGTGGCGGGCGACCAGCTCTGCATGGAGCTGCACTTGTACTACATGCTGGACGAGAAGGAGAAGAAGCGAGAGATTGAGGACAAGACTCGCCGAGAGACTCGCCACCGCATCACGCTCTCGCCGGCCGCGCTGGCCTCGCAGGCCGCCGGCATCGGCTCGTCTTCTCTGCGGCGCAAATCGAGTGCTGTGCGGGTGAACATCTCGACCAGTAGTGCACGGCCGGTGACGGCGCTGCCGAGCCTGGCGGAGGACGGGGGCGTGCCGGTGGTCAGCAGCAGCAGCGGCCCACGGACGCGGTTGGGCGTACAGCTCGTCAGCAAGCAGTGGGCCGAGGCGGAGAAGGCCGGGCTGCACCACCGCCAGCCGCAGCGACCGCAGGTGAGGCTTGACATGAGTCGAGGGTCTCGTTGTGGTGATCTGACAAGGCTGTGGCGGCGTAGACGACGCCGGCGAGCGCGCGGGCGAGCGTCACGTCCATCACGCGGTCCATGCACCTGACGAGCCAGAAGAAGCTGCAGGCGCGCAGGGTGCCGATCAAGGACGAGATCCGCCGGATCCGGGAGTCGTGGCCGTATAACTGGCATGAGGACACTGAGCGAGCGGCCGGCGAGGGCGGCGGCACTAACGGAGATAGCATCCCCTCCGTCGGTGCGTCGAGACCGCGGTCGCGGTCACCGCCGCGCTCCAGAGTAGGGATCAGCGGCTCCACGCACCGCGACGGCAGCGTCTCGGCTCGATAGCGAGGCGCTGAAGCTGCGTGGAGCAGGGCAACACGTTAGTCATGAGGTGGTGTCGTGGAAGCAACTTGTTGCGGTGAACGCTGCATTGGTCCGTCAACTCTATCACAAGTCCATGTTGGCAGGTTCCAGGCGCTACTGAGGTGTTGCAGTGGCAACACTCGGCTTGGACTCGCCCGGTTTCGACGGCTGAGCAGCAGCATCCGAAGTGCTCGGCTTCACCTCCGGCGCTTTGGAATCCGGTGCGGTCGCGGGCTGAGCGTGCGGGTCAGCCGCGTTCAGCTTCGAGTCGGTCGCGAGCGCCGCCTCGAGGTGTTTCCGCGGCGTGCACTCGCCTTGAGAGCTCGACGCCGCCTCGCCTGAAAGTGACAGTCGACTTGGTGGATCTCTGTGGATCGTGGAGTCGTGAGCGTTAGTCGGACGACATGATCAGCCTGATCAACACGGAGAACGCACCTTCCGACGGCGGTTCGGTACTGCTGCATCACGTGCTCCAACTCGCTGATGGTGTCGCCCAGCGCGCGCTCAAGCTGCGCACACTTCTCCTCTAGTTCTGTAGGTGAAAAGAGAGTCGAGTGGTCGTTAGACCATCTAGAACCTCCATCATCGCATCAGCAGGCCATCAAGACACCCACCCGTGTACGAAGGCTTGGCTGTCGAGTTGCCAAACACAAAGGAGTCAAACCATCGTCAGTTCGAACTCGACAGCCAACTACAGCAGCAACGCTGTACCTGCGCGGGCGTCTCCGAGCTGCGCCGCGATCGCGGGGTTGCTGGTCGAGATGCGGTCCTTGGGGGCGTCCATGATGAACGGGTTGACGAAGATCTGGAACTCGAGCCGCGCGTTCTGCAGGTAGTCGATGAACTGCTGGGTGACACAGTCCACATGGTGCACGAACTCGTAGTTGAACACGGGGCTGCGTGTGTTCTGCTCCACGCTCTCGGTCGTGAACAGCTCGCCGAGGAACTCGTACTGGCAGTACGCCAGGTCCGTGATGAGTGGCAGCCCGGTGGCACCCACGATCTTGATCTTGTACGTCCACGGCTTGCCCAGCAGATCGTCCGGCGACTCGACATCCAGGACGTCGTCGTCGTTGTGTTTGTCCGCGTCCGGCGACGACAGCGGGATCCACAGGACTTGGAGTTTCCCGATCGTGTTGAACGGCGGCACCGCCAGCTTGACGCTCAGCTGGGACTCTTCCGGGTCCGTCTCGAGATTATACAGCAGGTACTCGGGGAACGTCGTCGCGCTGCCCACATGGAACGAGTTGTCGAAGAGCAGCGTGATGGGGTCGTGGCCCTCGGGCGACTCGTACTCGCGGTTGTTCATGATGGCGTTGCGCAGGAATGCCACCTCGTCCTTGAGCAGTGCGTGCGCCTTGACGAACTCGAACACGTCCAGGAAGATCGTCTCGTCCGTCGCGCGGTTGTACACCTTGACCTTGACCTTGGGAATGCTGCTCACGCCATTGTTTCCCTCCCGCCCACCCTCCTCTCCGCCGCCGCCACCAGCCGCCGAGCCGCTTTGCAGCGCCGTCTCAAAGCTCAGCACGTCGCGGTTCAGTAGCTTGACGATCTGCTCGAGCTCGGCGATCTTGGGTAGCACTTCGCGCAGCTCCTGGTCGTTCACCTGCCTCGCGAGCAGCTCTCGCTCCTCCTTCTCGGCCTTGCGGCGGCTTTCCAGCTCGCCGTCGCTCTCCGACTTGGCCAGCACCTCGCCGGACGCGCTGGTCGCGAGCTTCTGCTTCTCCCAGTTGGCTTTCTCCTCCTCGAACCGCTTCATCTGCGCCTGCAGCTCGGCCATGGCGGCGTTGTCAACGCTCTGCAGCCCACTCTGGTACTCGCGCACGGCGTCGTCCGCCGTCGGCGGCTCGCGGCCGCTTGGCTCATGGCCCGGATGCATGAACAACATGAGCTCGTTGCCGATCACGACGCGGTCGAACGGCTCGAGCTGCACGCGCGAGTTCTTGTCCAGCTTGCTGCCGTTGCGCATCACGTCGCCTGCCCCCGCGCTGAGAAAGATGGTACCTGCCCCCTCTGGGTTCTCGAACGCGCAGTGGTCGTCCACTATGCTAAGGGACATGGGCTTGATGTCTCCCTTGGACGCCCCGATCGTCGTCCGCAGGTTGTTGAGCAGGAACATGAAGCGCTTGGAGCGGTAGGCGTCCACGTCTAGGTTGATGAGGTACGGATGGATCGTGTCGCTCTCAAAGTGCGCCAGGTGGATACCGCGCTTGCCGTACTCCTCGCGCTGCCGTTGCATGAGCTCGTCCTGCGGGTTCTTGCCGCTGCTGCCGGAGCCTCCGCCACCCCCTGCGCCGTTGAGCACGCGCTCCAGCTCCTGCTGCTTCATGTTGAGCATCTGGGTGAGTTCGTCCACCTGGGAATTGTCCCCGCCTTCCGCTCCGTCACCCACTGCCGGGCTGTTCCCCTCAGCGCGCATCTTGGCGATCCGGTCGTTCTCCAGCTTGAGCTGGTTCACCAGCATCTTCATCTGCTCGAGCTCAGCCATGAGCTTGCGCTCGGCCGGACTGGCGGCGGTCGACGCCTTCTTGGGCTGCAGCTTGATGACGGACGCGTTCTTGGCGAACCCGAGCGTCGAGAAAGTGTAGCCGTGGAACTTGACCTCGGGTCGGATGGCGCAGAAGAGGTATGTACGCGCCTGCAGCATCGTGTCCTTGAGGTACTTGCAGAGGAAGTACGAGTTGCAGCCTGGGATGGACGCGCCGGGCTTGAGCTTGTTGGCCTTGACGGCCTCGGCCATCTTCATGAAGAACTGCGCCATCTCGGTCAGCGACAGGTTGATCTTCTTGCCCTGGTCCTGCAGCTCCTTGGACTTGGACGCGTCCGGGTGCGGGCCAAGATACTTGTGCTCAATCTCGCCGTTCTCGAACACGACCTTCTTGTACTCGGCGTAGACGATGTCGCCTGCGGGCTCCGTGCCCGCCAAGTCGCACACGTACACCCGGCCCTTCTGCTTCATGCCCTCGCGCTCCGGGTCGGGCTTCTCGACCTCGAGCGTCATGATGCAGTGCCCGCGCGTCGACTGGTGGTTGAACTGCGTCGGCGCGATGGCTTTGCGCGCGTTGGCGGCCATGAAGGTGCGCCGCAGGTCGTTCCAGTCCTTGAGCACGACGGACTGGCACCACTCGATGTCCGTGAACCCGTCCGCGTCCTTGCGCATGCCCGATTTGTACTGCTGTTCCTGCGCCACGGGCGACATGAGGTCGCGCACCGTGTCCACCACGTTCTGGAAGTACTTCATCGAGATCTTCCACCCGTCCTGCTTCTCCTTGAACAGTTCGTACGCCAGCCGAGGGAAGACGCCCCACTAGAGAGACGAGGAGCAGACGACACCACGCCAATCAGCGCTCAGGACGTCAGAGGCGGATCAAGCACGCGACGCACCATGGGATGCGGCTCCTCATGCTTGAACCACGCTTCGGGGATGTCGATCGCGTCCGGCTGACAACCACCACCTGCACACGTTAGCTCTCACATCTCCTTCCATACCCACGGAACTCAGGGAACGTACGCCGAAGACGGTGAATGTCTTGCCCGAGCCCGAGAGCCCGTAGGCGAAGAGCACGACGGCGTTGCCCGCGAGCAGGTCATCCTTGATCTTGAGACCGACCGAGTCGTAGGCCATCTTCTGGTCGACGAGCGTCATCTGCGCGGCCTCGGGCGGGTCGCCCTGCACATGCCGCTGGAAGCCGTAGGCGCTCCACCAGGCGTAGCTGAAGCCGAAGCGCGTGGTCGAGTACGTCGAGTTGAGCAGCTGCACCTCGCCCTCCTCCTCGCTGCTCTGCGTCAGCACCACGCCCAGCCGGTCGTCGCATGTGAACGGCCGGCAGCGCACCGACACCTTGATGCTCACGCTCATGGCGACACCGCAGTTTGGATCCAGTCGATCAGGCAGTGGCCGGAGCGTCGGTGCGAGCGGCCGCGACTTGGGACACGAATAGCGGCGGCGATAACGGCCGCCACTTGAGCTTCAGAGGGGAACGGGGGGCAGGCGACGCCGCCATCGTGGGAATGCACTTGTATTGCCCGGTTACGCACGTGTGCTCGCCACAAGGGCGGGGGCCTGGGACGATCAAGGCACTGCCGTGTCAGCTACTACTACGGGTGAGCGCGTGCAGCTCGATAGATAGACGACGCATGGAGGGCGCCCCTCCCCTCTCCTCCGCTTCTCTCAGGCTGCTCGCCTGGTGGACGGGGGCGATCGGCACGGCGGCAGCAGCCGACTAGGCCGGGAGGCACGCGCGTGCAAGGTTGCTACACTAAAAATGACGACGACGCACCTAGAACGCGATCTCCTTGATGCCGTCCGCCCGGATCATCTCGGGCTCGTCGACGATCTCCATGCTGTACGACGGCGGCAGCGGCTGGTGGTGCGGCTGGTGGCCGTGCGTCGCCTTGAACTCCGCCAGGTCCTCCATGTACTCGAGCGACTGCATGTACTGCGTCACGGTCTCGCCTAGCACGTTCAGCACGTCCACTTGCTGCTGATCGATAGAGTCGCGCGCGTAGCGGTCAGCGACACAGAGGTCCCCGATGACCTCGCCATGCATCATGAGCGGGATGCCCACGAAGAACTGGAGCTTGGCCGTGAAGCGCTTCTCGCCTGAGATCCGCTTGTCCGACGACACGTCGAGAACGATGCACGGCTTGCCCCGACTCGCTAGTCGCCGGAACGTCGGCAGCGACCGCGGGAGACCAGGCGACGGCTTCTCGTCAAAGTACCGAACGAGCTCAAAGTCTTCGGTGCGGATACCTGCCATCGGGCAGTCCAGCGTCTGCATCGCGAGCATGCAGATCTCCTCGAAGTCCTCGTTGAAGTAGTGGATCCGCCGATTCGAGGACGACGCCGAGCTCTTCTTGCGGGTGCTCGAGCTGCCGTTGCTCATGGTTGTGGACCGCGACGACGACGACGTCTCACTGCTGATCGTCGACTGCTTGCGCAGCAGCGGTGCAACGGGCTCCGGAGGCGAGTGAGTTTGAGGCGGTGCGGGCGACGACGGAATGGGGTTGGTCATCTCGAAGTCCTGCAGCGACAGTCCGTTGCCCTGCTGAAGCCCCGACGACTCGAGCGACGCGGGCGATTCTCGCAAGGGCGACGGCACCATGGGGGTGTCCGGCAAGGAGGTCGAAGCCGCGAGGTGGCCATTCATGTCGGTTGGCGGGCTGTGCGCCTCATCCGACGTGATGGAGCTCGTGCTGCATATGCTGTTGTTGTTCACCTGCATGCGGTTCTCTGCAGTGGACGACTTGGCCAGGCACGCCTTGCATACGCGGATCTTGGAAGGGTCCTGTTCGTTCGGCACCGCTTTGAAGACCGTGCAGGCGGAGCACACGACCTCACCGCACACGCGGCAGTGATGGCGGCGGCGCAGCATGCTGAACGACTGCACGCAGAGCGAGCAGTTGGAGCGCGCGCCGTCGTTCACCCACTCCTTCTTCTGCGCCAGCGCGCTGGGCTGGAAGAGCATGTGCTGCACCGTCTTCTGCAGCGCCGCGAGATCCGAGGCGAGGCGCATCCCCACCATCTTGACGCCCGGCGAGACGCTCTCGCCCCCGCGCGCTTTGCGCACCGCGAAGGTGAGCGTGACAAGCACCATGCCTTCCTCCTGCGTCTGCTGAACGACGTACGAGCTGCGCTCGAACACCGTGAGGCTGTACATGTCGGGCTTGGCGCGGATGCCGTAGCGCGCGGCGGCGCCGTCGTACGACTCGAACTTGCAGACGCCGACGGTGCCGAGCGTCGGGTGGTTGCTGACCGTGGCGCAGTACTCGCGGAAGCAGAACTCCTTGGAGCGGCCGAGCGTCTTGGGCGAGGACAGCACCATCCACTTGAGCGTCATGGACTCGTGCTCCTGCTGCGCGTTGCGGCGCTGGTGCGCGTGCAGCACCTCGCTGTCGAGGTAGTTCTTGGCGTGCAGCATCTTCTGGAAGCGGCGGAAGGCGGCGCTGTCAGGCGAGCGCAGGCACTCGGTCACGTTGGCCACAGTGCCCGTGATCTTGGTCACGGCGCGCACCGAGTACGACAGGCGCTCGTTGTTTTTGCAGTGCAGGTACACGAGCGCGTTCTCGCGCTTGCTCTCGAGCGACCAAACGCTCATGTCGCCCGCCTGGCGCGCCAGCTCGTCCACGCCCGAGCGCTCCGCCGCGTACAGCGCGTCTAGGTCCACGTCGGGCGGCCAGCTGGCGGCCGCGGGGCCCGCGCCCGCCACCGAGTTGGACCGCTGCACGGCGCGGTGCTCGCTCATGTCGGCGGGGATATCTCCGCTTGTAGGGACCGCTCGAGGGCCGCGGAAGTCGCTACTCCTGCGCGTCTGTCGGTACAGGGAGGAGAGGGGGGAATGAAGCGCGCGCTCGCTTGCTCGTCCGCTGCCGCCGCCGCCGCCTTGGCCGCTGCCGATCGCTCGCTGGTCGCCGTCTCGACGCGTCGAAGGAAGTCCCGCACCGCCTTCGGATGGAATTGTGGGCCGAGCCAAAAAAGGTTTCCCGGAGAGGCATACTTTAGCCAAGTCAAGCTAGCGAGTTCGCGCCTTTCTGGCGCGAGTGGCGTTCTTCCGCCCTTCCACGCGTGGGACGGGCGAGAGGTCATTCTCTCGAGGCTTTGAATTATCAATATATGTAGTGAGCGTGGGATCGGATGTCCTTAAACCACGGTTTAAAGGACACTAGCCTGCGTGATGATCCCCTACCCGCGTTTCGCGATCGCAGCTGGGTGGCGGTCGATTTTGGCCAATAGCGTGGGACGAAGAGCGAACCGACTTGTTTTCTTTTGGCTCTGCCGCTGTGATGGCAACGTTTGAGTCGACTGACGTGGTTGACACTCCTGATGGCGGTCGACTTCTTGGGTCGCCCCGTGCGTGCATGGCCGTCGTGATAATAAAAATGCAGGGGCACAGTGTGCAGTGGAAGGGGGGACTCGACACAGATTCGCGTCCAGCATGTGGACGATCATACGGCAGTCAGCGGTTGACGCCCATGGCCAGTCGACGAAACGACACCCCAAGAACAGTGACTCGGCGAAAAACACCCAGATTTGGTTTCCTCCTGTTTTGGCACTTCGGATCAGATCTGATGCAAAGTATGAGCAGGGGTGAGGCGCGTCACCCTGGCGCGCGATCACGTGACGTCAGGGGTCAGCGGGTGTATACCTAACGTTTCGCGATATTTGTGGACCACAAATACGCAATGTCATACAAAAAACAATACAAATATATCGATGAATTCGGTATTAACCTATTCGCACAATGCAAAACCTGATATCTACATTGTGCGATTAAGGTTGCTCTCATCCAATCCGACGATGGCATTTTTGGTACTCGCGTTTGATTCGCTCGTTGGGTGAGCCAATCAAAATTCGCCATGAGAGCCAATGGCATTATATATTTGCAAAATACTGTTGTTTAATTGGGCGACAGAGACCAATCACGAGCTTCCTAGGATTTTCCACGAATGAGAATTCATTTCATCCGCCAATCCTTTTTTGGGCATTTATAGACTTTCAGCCAATGAAGTTGCTCTGTTTGGCCAAGTGAATCGTCTCGAGATGACGCTACCTCCATGTCATCGTAGTCACCCTCGAACGGAGAGAGCGTTCGCGGCCGACCGGTGGCTCGTGGAGTCCATCCACATCACGGCGCCGGCCCACGCGATCGGCAGCGGAGGCGCCACGTTCTCGCTGCGCTTCCACATGGCCATTTTGCAGCGTTGGGTGGTCTCTCGTCGCTCGGCGTGTACCCATCGGCCAGCTTCGACCAGTCCATGCTCTTCAGCGCCATGCGTTCGCCCATTGACCCGAGCGTCATGACGGCGGCTGACGCAAACTTCATGGCCGAGAGCGGGCGCAGCCGCTCGGCATACGGTAACCTGTTTGGCTACTTGCGGGACGCGCAGCAGCAGTCGAGCGTGACGCTCTTCACCTTCACGGCCAAGAAGGCAGACAGCGTGCTCGAGAAGCTGGGCAGCTGGCGCATATTCATCCAGCTGCAGATCGACATCGAGGGTCGCATGCTCAACTTCCTCTCGTCGCACGACGCTAAGAAGAGCTACTCGTGCGCGGTAGTGTCGGCCAAGTCGCAGGCGCGCATGGTGGCGCACTCCGTGCACCTGGTCGAACGTGTAGCAGTCAAGCAGGTTGCTGGCCCACAACGTCCATGTCGCCCTCGAAGCACGCGGTGGTTACGGTCGTCGTATTGGTGGGCGTGGTCTTGGCCGTCTTGCGGACGCTAGAAGCGGTAACGGCCGGGTGCAAGGCGGTGAATGAGCAGTTGAAATCAGGTCGTTGTGTTCTGCACCTCAGGCAGATGGTACGTGTTGAAGTAGTCCCTGACCTGCTGCGCATCGTCGATTTTGCTGGCCAACGTAGCCGAAGACCTTGCCGACCGTCCGGTGCTTCGTCACGTCCACGGCTTCCCCGGTCTCCTCGTAAGCGCCGCGCAGAAATAGCGCTGGGTCCTGACCGACGCCTGGGACGCCACCGCAGGTCTACGAAGCGTTGAGAGCCTCCTCGAGCGATGCTGCGAGCTGCACGTGGGTCAGCGTCAGGTCGATTTTGCAGGGCGAGTACGTGTGCGCCACCCTAGTCGATGGCCGAGAGACACATGTACTACAGCTCGCACTGCGCGTGCGCGGACGTGGCAAGCAGGCCGACGACAACCAGCAGATCAGCGTGCGAGTCGATCTGCATGGCCTCGAGGAAGCCCGCGTAGTCCGCGGACGTAGTCAGCGCGGCGTGCACGGCGGCGACGCCCTACGCGCCAGAGCGGATGACGAACACGTCGGTCGAGTATGGCCCTGGACACGGTGACGTCCACGGCTTCGCCACAGTCTGCCACGCCGCGCTGTGACCACACCGTGACCAGCGAAACCATTCCGACGATCCCGTGTAAGATGATTCCTGCCCCGACCCATTGTGAGATGACTCCGGCCGCCGACGCCGTGCACGACAATCGCCATCCCGACCCAAACTCCCTTTACATGCGTGGTAACAACGGCTCCTACTCTGTGCACGACGAAGACGGCACCGACTCCGTCGCCCACTCGGTGCACGACCACGATTGCTTCCACGCCGCCCGTGACGTCCCCTGCTGGACCGCAGACGCAGACGCAGGTGCAGAGCTCCAGTACGACCACCACGGCCGTCAGTACCACCAGCAGCGCCGGCGCCGCGGGTGTTGGCGCCACAGCGAGCGTCGTGCTCGTCGTGGCTGCCACCGCCGTCCACGCCAAGCACACGCGCAGCGCGCGAAACTGAACCCGATGCCGACGCCGTGGGCTCGCCCAGCGCATACCGCGGCACGGTGACCACGCCAGTGTCTTAGGCCGTATGCTCCGGGGCCGTGGCGAGAGCGTTCACGTGTCCATATGGGCCGACAACCGGCGACGACAATGTCATGCATACTTGTACCGACGCCTCTGGAGTCTCTCTCTTCACCTCATGGCACCAGCGACGTGTTGAAGTTGGCGAGTACATCCCAAAAATCCAGCTTAGACTCGATGACGTCTCCACGTGACCTCCAGTTTCAACGGTGAGCCTGGTGGAAGGCCACCATGAGCCGCTCTAGCGTCAAGGCGCAATGAGGTCGCCGTTCTCAAATTTTCTCTAAGCCAACAATATGCTATCGACCTTCGACCGCTTCCGCCTCACTCGTCAGGCCAGGCCGCAGCTGAGTGGCGCCGTGTCGAACTCACCCTGGTAGATGTCAACCTTTTCAAGTGGGAGGAAGATCTCGTCCGGAGCGTTCTTCGCATCAGACCTCTCGATGATGGCGCCGAACGACGCCTCCACGCCGCCTACTTCGAGCGCGAGCACTTCCTCCGTCATCAGAGCTTCGTCCCTGTCATGCACTCCCCAGCAGCCCTTCGTCGACCCTGACGAGACCGAGAGCGAGGATGACACCCCCGCGATGCCCTTTTTCGACCCATAGGAGATAGAGAGTGAGGACGGCGAAGAACCAGCGCACTTGGACGCGCCCGCTGCGACGACTGCTCCGACCGCTCCGACTGCTCCGACTGCTGCATCACGCAAGCGCGGTCGCCGAGAGGCTGAGGCTCCGCCTGAACCAGTTGCCAAGCGGACTCGCAGCGCGACTCACAACTCGGTGCGCAGAGTGACTCTCAGCATGGCGCGTCGTTAGTTATGATGTCGATCGAGTGCAGCTTTATGTGTTCACCCGCATGCAAAAACAGAGGTAGTCTGGATCCAGATGTCTTTTTCGGATTCCGATGCATATCCAGGATAATTTGACTCTCGTTCAAACAGGAATATATTCTCAGAATGCAGGTAATTACGGATGTTTATCCAGAGGACTTTTACATCCACGAAGCTGTCTTCTGGCAATGCCATATCACAGGATTCATGACTGTCAATAGTTTTGGGTTGTTTTGTTTCGCCTGAAAGCGTCACGCGTGACGTTGGCGACGTGTCCGAAGATCGCAAATCCGACTGGAGCAGCATAGTGAAAACAAGTGTAACATTCTCATCAAGCCGATGGGATGAGAGGACTCTCATCAGACGTCCACAATCGACGCGCCGTCGATTACGAGACCCGCCACCTGAACGAGCAGCTCATTTCCGCCGGTCATTTCCGCATTTGCACCGGCGGAACCGCGTCCAAGCTCTCCGCCCCCCGCCTCTCCAGCCGCCCCCCGCCGCCCCCATGGCGCTCCGCATTGCCCGCCGCTCGCGCCAGTCGCTGCGCGGCCGCCGGCTGACGTCCTCGCTGGCCGCGGCGCCCCCCGCGACGCCCAGCCCGGCCTTCCCGGAGGAGTACGCGGCGGCCGAGGTCGTGACGAGCGAGGTGCCCGGCCCCAAGTCCAAGCAGCTGCTGGGCCGCCTGAGCGCTGTGCAGAACACGGGCGCCGTCGGCTTCTTTGCCGACTACGAGGCCAGCCGCGGCAACTACCTCGTGGACGTGGACGGCAACCGCTTCCTCGACATCTACGGGCAGATCGCGTCGCTGCCCATCGGCTACAACCACCCGGCCATCCTCGACGCCATGACGGACCGCAAGAACCTGGCGCTGCTGGCCCAGCGGCCGTGCCTGGGCGTCTTCCCGCCGGGCGACTGGGTCGACCGCATCGCCAACACGCTGCAGAAGGTGGCGCCCGAGGGACTGCCCGACGTCAACACGCTCATGTGCGGCTCGTGCTCCAACGAGAACGCCTTCAAGGCCGTCTTCATCTGGTATCAGACCAAGGTGCGCGGCGGCCTGCCGCCCTCGCAGCACGACCTCGACACGTCCATGGTGCACCAGGAGCCGGGCACGCCCAACCTCAGCATCCTGTCGTTCAACGGCGGCTTCCACGGACGCCTCATGGGCTGTCTGTCCACGACGCACTCCAAGGCCATCCACAAGGTGGACATCCCGGCGTTCGACTGGCCCGTGGCGCCCTTCCCCAAGCTGCGCTACCCGCTCGAGGCGCACGTGGCCGAGAACGAGGCCGAGGAGGCGCGCTGCCTGGCGGAGGTCGACAAGCTGCTGCAGGCGTCGGGCGCCGCTGCCGGCTCGACCATCGCCGGCATGATCGTCGAGCCGATCCAGGCCGAGGGCGGCGACAACCACGCAAGCCCGGCCTTCTTCCGCTCGCTGCGCGACCTCGCGACCAAGCACGGCGTGGCCTTCATCGTGGACGAGGTGCAGACGGGCGGCGGCAGCACGGGTAAGTTCTGGGCCCACGAGCACTGGGGACTCGAGAACCCGCCGGACGTGGTCACGTTCAGCAAGAAGCTGCAGACCGGCGGGTACTTCGCCAAGGAGGAGTTCCGCCTCAAGGAGGGCTTCCGCATCTTCAACACGTGGATGGGCGACCCGACCAAGATGATCGCGCTCGAGGCCGTCGTCGACGTCGTCGAGAAGGACCAGCTGCTCGAGAACGTGGTCGTGACGGGCGACTACCTCAAGAGCGGACTCTCGACGCTCGCCGAGGCCTTCCCGGCGCTCATCTCCAACGTGCGCGGCCAGGGCACGTACCTGGCGATCGACCTGCCCACGCCGCAGCTGCGCGACGAGTTCGTGGGCTCGCTCAAGAAGCTCGGTGTGGCCTCGGGCGGCTGTGGCACCCAGTCGGTGCGCTTCCGTCCGTCGCTCGTGTTCCAGCCACGGCACGCCAAGGAGTGTCTCGACAAGATGCAGGCCGCCTGCGAGCTGCTCACCAGCAAGCACTAGACGCGGAGCTCTCTCATGACGGAGGACGCATTAGAGTAGCGAGTGCGAGGAGTCGAGACAACGAACGATCGTATCATCCACCAACGGACGATCGGAGCTATCTTTAGCTTGTTGTTCGCGTCTGACATTGCTTGGCATTCCTGTCCTTCTTCAGTCGGCACCCAGCGCGAGCATGGAGGTCGAGACCACGACGGCGGCGACGGATGGTGTCGCCGTTGTGAGCGACGTCAACCTTGTGGTAATGCCTCTCTGCTCGCCACCTTCCGATCGCTCGAGGCACAACTAACGTCTTCTTGCGTCGCTTCCTTCTCCTTTCAAGGTGGACGAGTATGTTGTGCCGACCCGTCAGGGTCAAGACGAGAAGGACAAGCCTCGACGTGCCACGAGGCGAGCGACCTCGACGACCCGCAGCCATCTCAAGGTCTTGGTCGCCTCCTGGAACGTCGGCAACGCCATGCCGCCCAAGAGCACGGTCTTGATCAGCAAGTGGATCCCGGAGGGCGGCGGCGACTTGGATGTGATCGCTATTGGGCTGCAGGAGAGTTCGTACCGCGAGAAGACGGGCAGCGTCGGGGACTTCGCGCCGAGCGACAGGAAAAGCACGACGAGCTCGGCGAAAAGCGATGCGAGCGACAGCGACAACGTGGCGGACGCGAGCGACGGAGAGGGCGACGAAGAGGAAGGGATTGAGACCCAGGACGATGCGCAGCGGTCGAGCTCACGAGCGTCCGTGTCGCCTGTGGCGGGTCCGACCAAGAAGAGCAGCGTCGTCCCGAACGACCAACTCCCTGTGGCCAGCCAGGATGGGGTCGACAAGGCGGAGGCGACGCCCAGCGAGACGGAGGTGATCGTCAAGCGCTCTCGCGCCAAGAAGTCCATGCGGAAGGTGTCCAGCATGGTCAAGCAGCTGAGCACCAACATCCGTGATACGGTCGAGTACCCGTTCATCCGGCAGCTGCTTCACCACGTCGGCGAGAACTACGAGCTGGTCGGCAAGGTCGAGCTGATGGAGATGCGGCTCTTCGTTCTTGTGCACGTGCGCAACTCGGTCAACGACACGGACAAGATCGCCGTCCCGACTGGGCTCGGCAGCGTGATTGGCAACAAGGTGTGTCCAACGGGTGGAGGTCGTGAGAGGGCCTCGTGCTGGGACTGATGGATGATTTGGTACTGCAGGGCGGGCTCGTGTTCAAGTGCGTCGTCGAGAATACGTCTCTGTGCTTCGCGAGCTGCCATTTGGCTGCACACCAAGACCAGAAGTTCCTTGACAAGCGCAACAGCGACGTACGTGGCGAGTGAGTGATCTGCTGCCAGTCGCTCTTCTGATCATGATGTGCTCGTGCAGTGTGCCACCATCCTCGGGACGAACTTTGGCAGGAAGCACGTGTCGTTCGACTTCCAGTACGATCACTGCTTCTGGTTTGGCGATCTGAACTACCGCATCGACATGAACTACACGACGCCGCGCGAGCGGAGCCATGAGCAGCACGTGGATGAGGTGCGCGCGCTCGTCAAGGCACGCAAGTGGGCTGTGCTCAACCGCAACGACCAGCTCAAGCACCAGGTAGAGGAGAAGAAGACGCTGGCCGGCTGGGAGCTGCCGTCCGCCCAGTTCGCGCCGACCTTCAAGCGCGTCCGCCACGCCGAGAGCGAGTACAACGTACGTGGGACTCGATACTTCCCGTGTTAAAGGGGTTAACTAGCTCACATGGCTAGTGATGAATACTGCAGCCGCAACGGATCCCGTCCTATTGCGACCGCGTCCTGCACAAGTCCCTCCCGGGCCTCCGCGCGAACCTCAAGCTGAATCGGTTTGCCTCCGTGGAGGCCATCGCCACGAGCGACCACAAACCTGTGGTCGCAGAGTTCCAACTGACGCCGACGCCCACGATCCGAGTCGACCCGTGCCTAGCCAACTCGACCGCGACGGCGATCGAGCTGACGGACCTCGTGGCCAAGGACCTACTTGCGATGGACATTGGGGGCACCAGTGACCCCTACGTATGACTCTCCGCTCCGAACGTGCTCATTTCTGTGAGTCAAATACTCACGTCGGTCTTGTTGCTGGAACAGATCAAGTTCTACTCGGTCCCGGACAATGCGCTGCAGCTTGACTCTAGCGGCAGCCATCCGTCGACGGCAAAGCTCCCGAGTACCCTCTCGCCAGCGTATGTTACCGCTGCTGCCTGTCAATGAGGTGGCTATCGATCATCTGATGGCACTGCTTTATCGCTTGCCGCGATGCAGGTGGAAAAATGCCCAGGTGCCCAAGCTCCACGTGCTCTGCGATGCCGAGAAGGACGTCAAGCGCGTCCATTTGATCCTCCTGTTCATGGACTACGACGCCACCTCCAAGGACGACGTCATGGGTGAGTTCTCTCGCGTTGCGTGCGCTTGAAATCCGTGGCGGCGGTCTCTGATTCATCATTTGTCCACGAGCTAGGCGTTGCGGTGCTCTCGCTCGACAAGTTCTGTCTGTGGCGGCCGCGTTTCATCGAGTTCGACGCGC
This sequence comes from Phytopythium delawarense, assembly GCA_023338175.1. Lineage (NCBI taxonomy): Eukaryota > Oomycota > Peronosporomycetes > Pythiales > Pythiaceae > Phytopythium > Phytopythium delawarense. The sequence continues at coordinate 20,905 of JAADYF010000310.1, forward strand.
TGGTGACGTGCAACGGCAAGGCCGCAGGCAGTGTCAGCGGCAAGCTGCGCGTCACCATGCCACACCAGCTGGAGCAGACGGTGGACACGAGCATCGAGCAGAAAATGTCGATCGCCAGGTGCCACTGCAGCGTCAGCTGAGGGCTCGCTCATGCTTGTAGATCTGGTCGGGAGTATGTAAGACCCGCAAGTGCACAACAAGACGGACTGGACGCTCGCGTGGATCTCCAGTAGGCTTGTGAGTCTGCGTCTCTCTATTTGATGTCGTTGTCGGCAGCTCGCGCGGTCTCTAGTACACGTCCTTGAGCAGCTCGTACTCGTCGAACACCTCCTCGAGAAAGATGCGCGACTGGCCCAGGATGAAGACGGCGCCCACAAGCCGGCCGCCGCGGGGCACGATCCCGCGGTAGAACTCAGCCAGTCCGCCGCGCGCGTGGATCTGCTTGGCCACGTGCCACGTGCTGGTGCGCTGGCCCGCGGGCAGCGTCATGGCCTCGCCCTGCATGACCGTCTTGATCGTGTCGATGGGCTGCGTGCCGAAGACTGTGAGCAGCCCGGCCAGCACGCTGCCGACCGCGGACGCGGACGCCTTCTGAGAGACCGTGGCCGTCTCGGCGTGGCCGAAGACCTCCGGGCGGAGCGCATGCAGCTTGCTCGTGAGTACGGGGCCGACCGCGAGGTAGCCGGCGCACCACATACCCTCGCGCGCCGACGTGACCGAGAAGCCGCGGAAGAGCCGCGGGAGGCCGTCGTGGCGCACCACCTCGCGCACCGTGGCGGCGAAACTCTTGCCGCTGTTCTGCTGCAGCGTCATGACGAGCTCGGCGGGAGCGCTGAGCGTGGCCGAGACGACGCCCGAGAGCGTGCCGCTGAGAATCTTGACGCGGTCCGAGGGAGCGCCATCGGCCGAGCCCAGCGCGCGCAGCAGCCGGCCGTTGGCCGCGAACTGCACGGCGCTGATGGGCGCGATGGAGCCCAGTGAGACGCCCACGCCGCGGTACAGCGCCGGCACGGACCACGGGATCGGCCGGCCCTGCTGGATGGCGTTCTTCATGGCGATCGTCGGCTGCTGCGCCAGCACCTCGATCATGCCCGCCAGCGACCCCACAGCCGCGTTCTGCAGCCCGCTCAGGCGCTGCGACCGCTCCGTCATGCTGCCGAGCTGCTGCGCTTGTCGAGCTGCTTCGAGTCGAGTGGCAGCTGGTTACAAAGCGTACACTCCGCGACAGGTCCAATCGGCCGGGTTACACAGAGGTTACACAATAAAAAATTCAAGTGAAGCAGAGTGTATATTACTTCAATAGTGAGTTTTACCACCTTTTCTGTCGACAACTTCCACGCATCTGCGCGGCATGGAATCGACGAGAGATGCCAAAAGCATCGGGAATGGTGTCCCATGCCTCATGCAACGCCGCCTTGAGCTGGTGCACGCTGTAGAATTGCTTCCCGTTAGCGTACACCCGCCGACTCATGATAGACCAAAGGTTTTCAATAGGATTTAGATATGGGGACTTGGACGGCCAGTCCAGGACTTGGACATGGTGTTCAGCGAAAAAACTCCATGGTTCGCCTGGACTCGTGGATGCTGGCATTATCTTGCTGGAAGATAATATCGGTTCCGTAGTGTAGATGCGCGAAGGAAAGCAAATTTTCAGAGACAGTATACACATAGTCATCTGAGTTCTGCTTCCCACTGAGCACCACCAACGGCGTCCTATCGCGCGAGCTGAATGCAGCCCAGACCATGACCGAACCACCGCCAGCTTGCGGTCGCTTGGTCTCGTGTGGCGGCTTCGAAGGTCACGCCAGTAGTGCTGAAAGCCGTCGAGCCGTCCAAGTTCCATTTCTTCTCATCTGAGTAGATTATGGCGTCCCAGACGGCCCCGGCGTCTGTTCGTAGCAGCATGGCACGCGCCCACGCCTTGCGGACGAGCATGTCCTTCGCGTTCAGCGGCAGCGTGTTGACCATCGTCGTGTAGACCAACCAGTCCACCCTCTCTAGGGTGCGCTGGATGGTGCGCACGGAGACGGCCAGGCGGAGCTCGGCCTTGAGCTTGGTGGCGGACAGCTCGCCGGCGCTAGCAGCGCGGACAAGGCGGCGCGTTTCTCGCTCGGTGAGGGCTGGACGGGGGCCTGGACGTTTCGCTGGTCGACGATGGACGGGGGAAAGCACGCGACGGACGGTGTCTCTGCTGCGAGAGACCACGAGTGCGATGTCGCGCCAGCTCAGTCCAGCCTGGTGAAGACCCTCGATCTTCCCACGCTCGCGCTCCGACAGCCGCGGCTTCTTCGTCTTGGGCTTGATCTTCTTCCTTGACATATTTGCAAATGGTGACCCGCCAAATGCGCTAGCACTCCCGCTTCTCGCCTCTCCCCAAGGGCACCATATCAATCCGCCATTCGTTCATTTGATTGCCGAACACTCCGCTGCACTTGAATTTTATTGTGTAACCTCTGTCTGTCGCGGAGTGTACACGTGCGCATTGTAAGAGGAAGCTTTAGAATTACGTAAATATTTGTGATGATTACAAAGAATACACGATAAAACCAAGTGTGCCCTTTATGGTTAAATGATAATTGAATTGCTTGTCGTAATCTCCTCGCCTACCTGGGGAAAACTACGGAGGACAACTTTAGGAGCGCCAATTAGGGCTAGAGTACATGGTGCGTAGGTTCTTTGTGATATGGCCGCCTCTAGCAGTTTCAACGAAGCGGCAGCCGCCACGTGTGTGGTGTCACGCCCGCGCCTGCGGTGGGAGTCTTTACTCCCCCTTCCGTCTCGCTCGCCGCTCTTCTGGCGCGCACCTCGCTGCTTGCTCGCATCTCTTCGCGTCGACCTCAAGCGCCATCCCTCGGCCTCGCGTGCCCGTTATGGTTTTGCAGTACGGCCTCGTGCGCCACAGTGCTGGCTCTGGCTCCGAGCTACCGTATCGAGAGCGCCAACTGTGGCCTAGTGTGCGACGGCTGCGCGCCAGCTGCGTCTGTCAGCGCGTGGACGTCTCCCTTGAGACCCGTCGCACCTTTACGAGGCGTCATGTTTTGTTGCGGCTGTGGAATATGGAAGCGTTGCCCATGAGACTTTGTCATGCGCAGTCTGCGGTCGATCTTTTTTTACTCACTCCAACCTACCAAAGCACGAGCGCAAGATAAACTGCGACCCAGTGGAGAAAGCGGGAAAACATCGTGCTCGGCGGAGAGCAAGAAACACAAGGTACCAAGCGGCGCATCGCTTGCGTAGGAGCGAGATCAGCGCGCTGGATGATCGCTGCTCAGCTCTTGTCCATTTATCACGGCTCAGAAGTCAACGCTGAGCAAGTTGAAGAAGCCAGAAGCCCCCCTAGAGAGTCACACTGCCCAGTCTGCTACACTGATTTCCATGAGTTGGGTGTGAACCCTACTCATGGAACGAATTGTCAGCATCGATTTGTGTCAGTCGTGTTGGGATCGATCGATCGGGCGGTCTCATACGCTGGGTGGCTGGAAGGGTCTGGTTGGTAACATACTTGTGCTGAACTTAGGCGCGAGAGGTCACATCTAGGTGAAGCCATAAGGATTGACCTGGGCTGAAGTCCACGTTGGTGAACAAATTGTGCCGAAAGGCACTCCCCCACCTCGGTAGAAAAAAACGGCGAATCAGTTAAGTCTGGTACCTTGGACGAAAGTCTACTCAATATTAAACCGCACCTTCGGGTGCACAAGATGACTTACTTACGCGATGAAGAGTCTTGAAGTCGAAGAGTTGTAAACAGCTTGACTTTTGGCGTCTGTATCGCTCTCTTTTTGTCCAAAAATGGATGAACGAGAGAAATCATGTTTCCTTTACGTATCATACTTAAGCGAGACTATACCCAGATCAAGATGCAATAAGAATCAGCGCACCGCAGTTTGAAACGGAAGTGCCACTAGTTGAGGAGTGTTTCGGCGGGCCACGTCGATCAGAAATCAATGGTAGATCCAAGAATGGCGGCAACTACACCTTTTTGTATTTGTTTCCAGTGTTTCATGCATTCGATACAGTTCAGCATTTATGCGACTGTGTATACCGTTTGCCAGAGTGGTGAACAGAGTGGTGATCGAGTTGGATGCTGCATTTAATACCAGCAGCGCCGTATTTAAACCCAGATCCAGTGCGTTTCTGGTAACCTGGTACAATGTACCTCCCGATTTCTATCAACACATGATCATTGCACCACCATTTTCGAGATCGCAATGGGGAAGACACGCCCGACGGAAGTCAAGGCGCGCGTGCTCGCTGCTGCGCTCGCCAACGAGGGCTGGAAATCCGTGGCGGTACACAATGGCGTGGCACCGTCGACGGCGAGAGGCTGGGCCCTCCAGGCGAGGAAGACCGGTGACTTTGAGGCCCACCCGGCCCACCCGGCGGTGCAAACAACGTCAAGATGAAGTGGCGGCGCACCGAGTTCCCCTCGATAAGTTTGGTGAGAAGTGCCAGCTGACGCTGGCAGAAATGAATGTGATGAAGCGGCGTGCTCCATTTCCCACAAGAGGCTGTGGCGCTGGCGCTGGGGTGTCGGACAGTAGGCAGTGTGTGGCGACTCTCGAGACCGAGAGCGCGCTCCTGCGACGGATCCCCGTGGTCCTCTTGAACGAGAGGCCTCCCTTCACCGTCTGGTCAGTACCTGAGCGTTGGGATCCCCGTTCAGGCGGTCTGTCCGGGGAAACAGAGGCTCTAAACGAGCGCGTAGGGGCTGGAGGTGCTAAACAACACAAAAATATAACATACAGCGGCTCCGCTGGTCACTTCAGACCAGGAAGGCGTCGGGCTAGTGGTAGGACTCACGCAAGGGCTCCGCCGGACCCCTGCGCCAACTGAAGGATAGGATACGGACTACAGGGCTCCATAAGACCTGATATCACACGCAATCACTGATCGACACTTCACCAATGTCCTTCGTGCCGCCAGTGTGGCTAGTTTGGGCTGTCTGGCCTCTTTTCGCCTTTTGACTTCGCCACAATATGGAGTCAGGTGCTATACTGCGCGAATCGCGAATCGCAACGAACACGCGATCGTACAGCACAACACCCAAGAATATGGAACCCACAAACAATATGCACATGTATGCACGTGCACACTTACCGGTCGGGTGTTTGGAGTTGACGAAGCGTTAGGTGTCTTCTCCGTGGCGCTAACCCGAG
>JAADYF010000311.1:0-26054 GCA_023338175.1 Phytopythium delawarense
GGCAGATCGCGGACGCCAGAGACGTACGCGCCAGCCGAACCAGAGGTCGGGCCAGCCGTGCACGAGCACCACGGGCGGGGCGTCGCGCGGGCCGACGTCCACGTAGTGGATGCGCACGCCGGGCGCCGTCTGCGCGAACTGATGAGTCCACCCGGCCCAGAAGGGCTCCTGCTCCTGCGTCGTCATCACCATGACCTTGACTCTCTCTTTGGCAGCGCTGAAGGGCGAATGGCTCGCAGACCGGCAGGGCTGGCAATCGTCATGTGGGTCGCACCCGCTCGGACACTATCGTGTTGGCAAGGGTATTGATCTGTACAACAGGTATACTCGGCCACAGTGAAAGGACAGTCGCACGTTGCACTGGTGATCACCTCATACCCATTCTCGTAGGTTTTTGCTTCTGAACTTCAGAAACTGAAGTCGTGATGCCACGTCAGTCTCCACTCCCTGTCCAAGCACCAACGCACCGTCCTTGACGCCCCACGTGTCACGTGCGCAATGGGGACGCCGGCATCCAGACCACGCCTTCGCGATGGATGCTCCCCTGTCGACGTATGCGGCTTTGCATCTCTGCACATCTCCTCGGACCGCATTGGCTTCAATGTGAATGGTTCATGATCAGGAGGAACCACATCAGCATCGGTGCCCACTCGATCTATATCCAGTCGAGGACGCCATGAGGCTATAATTACTCGATGGGAGCGGTCGAAAGCAGAAGGAAACGGAGGTCGAGCTTTCAGATAAGGGCACAAAGCACGCGCGGGCTCCGACGAACGACTGTGGATGCGCTGAAGCTGAGGTCCCGCTGTCTCTCCATCTGAGAACGCCGCCTCCAACAAGCAGTGGAGGTTGCCGCCTCGGTCGCCACTCGCTGCAGTCTCCATCTCTTGCATGGCTGGGCCGCGACTCGTGCCTCGTCCATTCGCCAGCGCCTCATCCAACTCTGGCCGCAGTTCCCGTCGCCAGCAACCCGACGACGCCATGTCCAGGACAGAGCGCTCCAGTACGACCACTCGAACGACTGCGGTTTCCACCAACCACGCACAGACACTAACGACCGTGGTTCTGTCGATGCAGCGTACCTGCACTACCCTTTCCCGCGCTCAAAGAAGGCCCCGGTGGCGGATTACTCGGAGCAGCAGCAGCCTCCGAAGCCGACGGGGTCCTCACTTGGCATCAAGCTGCTCAGCCGCCCGACGAACCGCGTGGTAGCCAACCGGTCCAGCGCGTCCGTGTCGGACTCGAGCATCTCTCGAAGCTCCGGGTCCTCCTCTTCGACACTTGCGCAGCTCTCGCGTTTCAACCCCGCGCGCGGCGGCAACCAGGTGGCGAGCTCGAACTCGCTGCGGTCGCAGTACAATGACAGCTCTCAGTCGGTGGACGAGGTGTCCGACTCGCTAGCGACTGGCCTCAGCGTCGCCGGCGGCAACAACATCAGCAGCAGCGGACCCAGCTCCACGAATGCCCACTCAAGCCTGCCAACTATCGGAGAATTGCCGCGGCTCAATGGCGTTGCCGCATCCTCCACTGTCAGCATCGTCTCATCCTCGGCGCTGAGCTCGTCAGGCGCGTCGTCATCCTTCCAGCAACGGCTGTACTCGACCAGCCGCACGTCGCCCTTGTCTTCCTCCGCGTCGTCGTCCTCCTCATCCATGTTGCCGGTGAACGACGCAGCGGTCAAGAAGAGTAACCCGAAGGGGCTCGTCGGGCTTCAGAACCTCGGCAACACCTGGTGCGTTGGAGCAATACGATCTTGCTTCCTCCTGCAGTTGTTCTCATCCGAGTCGTGTGCGTGCCCAGCTTCATGAATAGCTGCCTCCAGTGCGTGAGCAACCTCCCGCCGATCGTCAAGTACTTCCTCTCGGGCACGCACAATCGCGAGATCAACGAAGGCAGCCCCACCAAAGGCGCGCTCGCCACGTACGCGCAGTGTGAACCTCTCCCCGATAGCAGTTCAATTTCTAACTAGCTCATCGTCATGATACTAATGCCGGAAGCAGCGCCTTCGGCGAGCTCATCCGCGAGCTATGGACGGCCGCGCAGTTCAGCGCGGCTCGCCCTGCCGAGCTCAAGCGCGTGGTGGGTAAAGTGGCGTCGCGCTTCACCGGGTACGACCAACAGGACGCGCAGGAGTTCCTGCGCTTTTTGCTGGACGGCCTGCACGAGGACCTCAACAAGATCTGTAAGAAGCCGGCGTACTACGAGATCAAAGACCGCGAGGACGCCAAAGACCGCGACGTGTCGGACGAGTACTGGAAGTTCTACCTCGAGCGCAACTCGAGCGCGCTCTCGGAGCTCTTCTGCGGCCAGCTGCGGTCCGAGATACGATGCAACACGTGCAGCCACCGGTCGCTGTGCTTCGACGTCTTTTGGGACCTGTCGGTGCCCGTGCCGAAGAAGAAGAGCTCGCACCACCTGCGCATGCCCAGTAGCTTCTTCTCGAGCTCCTCCAGCTCCTCGAGCTCCTCTAGAGCTAGCGATAGTGATCAGCACAGCGCCGGTGGTAATGGGTGCTCGCTCCACGACTGCCTCAAGGCATACACGGAGCAGGAGTTCCTGAACGAGCACGACGCGTACTACTGCTCCAAGTGCAAGGCCCACCGCGCCGTGTCCAAGAAAATATCGGTCTACCGGCTGCCAGAGGTGCTCGTGATCCACCTCAAGCGCTTCTCCTTCTCCACCTTCAGCAGGGACAAGGTGAGCACGGCCGTCAACTACCCGGCGCTGGGCCTCGATGTGGCCGAGTACTGCGCGCCGGACGCCGTGGTCGACGGCAGCACGCTTTACGACCTCACGGGCATCGTGCACCACATGGGCTCGCTCAATGGCGGGCACTACACGGCGTACGTCTCCTTCTTTCAGCTCGTAGGCACACTCCTGGTCCCTAACGCGCGCTATGACTGTGACTGCCCATTGCTTGCAGCGAGTGCCTCAACAACGACACGCAGGAATGGTACGACTTCAACGACGCCAGTGTGTCGGCCGTCAAGAAGCCCGAGCTGTGCAGCTCGAGCGCCTACATGCTCTTCTTCCGACGGCGAGACGAGCAGTCGCTCACGATTTGAACACGATGCTGACTGTTTGAACCATCTCACGTCCATCCATTGTCATGAGTCGTCAACGTCTGTCACTTTCGCACACAGACATTGCTCATTATCATGTCTTGATGAATTTGAGCATGTGATAGACGACTGTTTGACTAGAGAAGACGATCGTTGGACGCTGTTTGTGTGATGCGAAGCGCGTTTCCTGTTTGGACTGCCATCGTTGTTGGTCTGTTAGGTAGATACACAAAAATTCAAATAGAAAACCGCTTCCTGCAGCTCTCCCCCTTCCTAACGCGGTGCGACGCTTAGAAGCGCACCATGCGCTCGAGCATGCGCTTCTTGTCCTCGAGCTCGCGGAGCGTGGCCTCCTCGTGGTCCTCGAGCCAGTCGCGGGCGTCGCGGATGGCGTTCTCGACGTTGGCGTCGCCCTTCTCGCGGGCCATCTCGATGGCGCGGTAGATGAACTGCTCCAGGTCGTTGCGGGCTTCGATGCGGCGGAGCATCTCGGCGTCGTCCTTCTTGAACTTCTCGGCCTCCGAGACCATGCGGTCAATGTCGGCCTGGGTCAGACGGCCGCGGTTGTTCGAGATGGTGGTCTCGGCGCGGGCACCCGTCTTCTTGTCGCGGGCCGACACGTTCAGGATGCCGTTAGCGTCAATCTCGAACGTCACCTCCACCTGCGGCTCGCCGCGCTTGGCGCGCTCCAGGCCCGAGATGTTGAACTCGCCCAGCTTGTTGTTGGCAACAACCGAGGCGCGCTCGCCCTCGTAGATGCACACGTCGACGGACGTCTGGTAGTCCTCCTCCGTCGTGTACACGCGGGTCTTGCGGACCGGGATGGCCGTGTTGCGCTTGATGAGCACTGACATAACCTTGCCGACCGTCTCGATACCGAGCGACAGCGGCGTCACGTCGACCAGCAGCAGCGAGTTGGTCGCGTCGTTGCGGATGCCCGACAGAATGGCACCCTGCACGGCGGCACCGTAGGCGACGGCCTCGTCCGGGTTGATCGACTTGGACAGCTCCTTGCCGCCGAACAGACCCGAGAGCATGGTCTGCACCTTGGGGATACGCGTGGAGCCACCGACGAGCACCAGCTCCGTCACGTCCTCCGGCTTCATGTTGGCGTCCGCCAGCACCTTGAGGACGGTCTCCTCGCAGCGCTTGAACAGCTCCTCGTTGAGCGACTCGAACTTGGCGCGCGTCACCGTCGACGAGAAGTCGACGCCCTCGAACAGCGAGTCGACCTCCACCGAGGCGCTCGTGGTCGTGGACAGCATGCGCTTGGCCGACTCACAGGCCGTACGCAGACGTCGCATGGAGCGAGCCGAGCTCGACGGGTCCAGGTTGCGGTTCTTGCGCTTGAACTCCGTGAGCAGGTAGTCGACCATGTTGTTGTCGAAGTCCTCGCCACCGAGGTGGGTGTCACCGCCAGTCGACTTGACCTCAAAGATGCCGTTCTCGATCGACAGGATCGACACATCGAAGGTACCGCCACCCAGGTCGAAGATGAGCACGTTGCACGCCTTGCCGTCGTTACCGGCGTTGGTGTCCAGGCCGTAGGCGAGGGCAGCGGCCGTGGGCTCGTTGATAATACGCTTGACGTCCAGGCCAGCAATGGCGCCGGCGTCCTTGGTCGACTGACGCTGCTGGTCGTTGAAGTAGGCCGGCACCGTGACGACGGCCTGGTTGATGGGCTGGCCCAGGTACGCCTCGGCGGTCTCCTTCATGCGCAGCAGCACCATGGACGAGATCTCCTCGGGCGTGAAGCGCTTGCTCTCGCCCTTGAACTCGACCTCGATGAGGATCTTGTCGTCGTCGCCCTCGGCGATCTTGAAGGGGAAGTGCGCGGCGTCCTTCTTGACGACCGGGTCGCTGAACGTGCGGCCGATGATGCGCTTGGCGTCGAAGACCGTGTTGGTGGCGTTCGAGGCGGCCTGGATCTTGGCGGCCTCGCCGATGAGGCGCTCGTTCTCGTTGAAGGCGACCCACGACGGCGTCGTGCGGCTGCCCTCCGAGTTGGCGATGATCTCGACCTGGCCGTCCTTCCACACGCCGACGCACGAGTAGGTCGTGCCGAGGTCGATGCCGATGACCTCCGAGAAGCCCTTCTCGGCGCGCTTGGCGCGCTCCTCGCGCTCCTTGCGGGCCTTGTTGATCTTCTCCTCGATCTCCATGCGCTTCATCTTGCGCGTGGCCTCGTCCATCTCGACGCCCGAGATCTCCTCCTCCTGCACCTGGAGCGCGGCCTGCGCCTGGGTCAGGCCGGCCTGGATGGCCTTGTTGCCCTTCTCAACCGTCAGGCCCTGCGTGTACGCCTGCACGGCCTTGGCGTAGTTCTTAATGTAAAAGTGCGCGGCACCGAGGCGCGCGTAGCCCTTGGCGAACTTGGCGTCGAGCTCCACGCACGTCTTGGCGTCCTGCATGGCCGGCGTGGCCTGGCCGGCGCTCAGGTACGCGGCCGAGCGGTTCGAGTAGTAGATGACGTTCGTCGGCTCGTACGCGATAGCGGCCGTGAACTCCTTGATGGCCGTCGCGTGGTCGCCGGCCGCGAAGGCGGCGTTGCCGCGCTCCTTGGCCTCGGCACCGAGCTTGGCGCGCTCGGCCGTGTCCAGGCCGGCGTGCGGGTCCTTGGTGGTCTTGCGCGAGCGACGCTTCGGGGCCATGGTGACTAGTTCTTCGGCGGGGGAAAGAGGCGTGCGGGGGGCCGTCCGAGTTGCGAAATGATGGCCATGGGCGGCCAACCGATGGGCGGAGCTTCGAGCCCGGGCAGCCCCATGATCCGATGGAAGCGGGGGGCTTGCGAGCCGAGAGCCACGCAGTCGTCATCCGGCAACCGCGGCCAGGAACCGCACGGTGTCGACCCGGCGCAGGGGCAACGTGTTGCGCGATGAGGGGGCGCGGCTGCCGCATCCGCAGCTTGGACGCACTTGGGATGGTTGGTTCCCAGAGCGCCTGCGCTTGATGGGAGGGTACGTATAAGGTTTTGGAGGGAGTGTTGATTTTTTAGGAGGGGTACGTTCGCGGAGGGGTACGCGGTCGGAACAGCGGAACAGTGGGAGGACAAGGGGTGTTCTGGTGCGCGCGACCATTGCTTCGAGGCCGACAAGGTGGTGGCGCCGATCCCAGCGTGGTGTTCACGGGTGTGCGTGCATGCAGCTGCATCCCGCCGAGCAGTGCTGGCAGGGACTCGCGCGACCGTCGCTGGCCAAAGGTTTGCGTCATGCACGGGACGGTTTACGTTTCCGTTTCACCCGCGTACCCCTGCATTTTGCCACAACCTGGTGACCGGGTTGTGGCATTTTGGAGCACTGTCTGATTCCTCACGGAACACGGTCCGTGTTCTGCGTCTGAGAACGTGTACCCCTCGTAACCAATGGGGAGGGGGGGTACGCCGAATCCATCACCTTGGCGAACATGGCAACCATGGCGACGGACGCGAACGCGATCGAGTTCTCGGCGTACCAGGGCGAGAAGCAGCTGGCGGAGCTGGTCAAGCTGATCGACAAGGACCTGTCGGAGCCCTACTCGGTGTTCACGTACCGCTACTTCCTCTACAACTGGCCCGAGCTGTGCGTGCTGGCGCGCGTGCGGCACAAGCTCGTGGGCGTCATCATCTGCCGCCTCGAGCCGCTGGGCGCGAGCCCCGAGGAGAGCGACCGCCGCGACGACGCGCCGCTGCAGCGCGCGGCCAGCACTGTGGGCGACGCGGGCGACGAGCCGCAGCGGTGGCGAGGGTACATCGCCATGCTGGCCGTGGAGCACAAGTTCCGGCACCGAGGCATCGGCTCGCAGCTCGCGCGGCGCGCCATCGATCGCATGCGCGCCGCCGGCTGCGCCGAGGTGACGCTCGAGACGGAGATCGACAACCGCGGCGCCATCCGCCTGTACGAGAACCTGGGCTTCGTGCGCGACGAGCGGCTCGTGCGCTACTACCTCAACGGCGGTGACGCCTTCCGCCTCAAGCTGTGGCTCGAGTAGGGCCAGGGTGGCGTGGGAAACCTGCAATACATGACGCACACGCGGCGTTCCGAGATCGCTGGGGAGTGTACTACCGCCAGGGAGGCTACTCGACCTGTCTGTCCTGCCTGCCGACTGCCTACCGCACGAACGAGAGCGTGGTGCCATTGGCGCTACGCTGCATGACGTCCAAGCCCTCGTAGAACTGGATGCAGGCGCTCAGCTGCTGCGCCGTGAAGCCCTTGCGCAGCACGGCCGGCTCGACGTCGCTCATGGCCACGACCGTCGTGTCGCGGTCCTTGGCGAACTCGAGCAGCAGCCGGTAGATCTTGGACATGGCGTCCTGGTACGTCCGCGCGCCGCCCACGCCCGAGGCGCCAGGCTGCCGGTCGTCGCCCTCCTGCTCCGTCAGCGACGACTTGGACACGTACACGAGCCGGATGGCCTCATCCACGTCCTGCTTGATCACCTCGGTCGCGAACCGCAGCCGCGCCAGCGACTGGGACAGACGCAGGATGCTCAGCAGCTGGCGCGCCGTCATGGCCGTCTGCGCGTGGTTGTTGCTCGTGCTGTCTCCGAACCCGGACGAGTTGAACCTGCCGCCGCCGCTCTGTTTCTGGAGCTGCGCCTGCTCGTTCGCGTCCTGCTGCCGCAGCTCCACGTACGCCTCGACAATGTACGTGCACAGGTCTTCCGGGATGCTCGGCTGGTACTGCTTGGCGATCGCGATGAAGTAACGCAGCACCTCTGGCCGCACGGGCTCGAACGCCATCTCGGGGTTCTTGGCGAACCGGTGGACGTACGTCACGTGCCGCGCGAGTGCCTCGTCCTTGGTGAAGTTGGCGACGTCCAACAGCAGGAACAACAGGTCGAAGCGAGAGAGCAGCGCGTTGGGCAGGTTGATGTTCTGCGAGGCGCTCAGCGCCTTGTTGTACCGCCCATATATCGGGTTGGCCGCTGCGAGCACTGACGTCCGTGCGTTCAGCGTCGTCGTGATTCCCGCCTTGGCGATACTGACGGTCTGCTGCTCCATCACTTCGTGGATGGCTGTTCGATCGCCCTCCTCCATCTTGTCGAACTCGTCGATGCAGCAAATGCCCATGTCCGCGAGCACGAGCGCGCCGCCCTCCAGCGTCATCTCCTTGGTAAGTGCGTCGCGCACGACGGCAGCGGTGAGGCCGACGCCCGACGAGCCTTTGCCGGTCGTGTACACTCCGCGCGGTGCGATGGTCGCAATGTGCTTGAGCAGCTGGGATTTGGCCACACCGGGATCTCCCATCAGGAGAACGTTGATGTCGCCACGGAGCCTCATGCCCTCGTCCATCCGCTTGGTCACACCGCCGATCATGAGCAGCAGCAGCGCCTTTTTAACGTCCTCGTGCCCGTAGATCTCGGGCGCGATCGACTGCGACAGCACTTCGTAGACGTTCTTGTCGCTCTCCTGCAGCGCGAGCACGGCGGCCTCCATGTCCTCGCTCGACTCCATCGCCGAGTACCGCTTCTTGTGGTTCACCACGTCAGTGGCCTCCAGGTATGTCTCCGTCACCAGCCCCATCATCATCTGGCGCTGCGCCGTGTACGGCAACGGCAGGAAGATGCCGCAGATCGTCACCAGCGCGCCGGGCTCGCACGTGCGGGTGAGTTCTCCCCGCAGATACACCGTCATCGTGCGCGGGATGTGGCCCATCGGCACTTGGTCGGGCAGCTCCTGCAGTTTGAGTTCCTGGTACTTTTCAAACTTGGAAGCCTTGGGCTGCAGCAGCAGCCGCCCGCTGGCTCGGTTCGTCTCGCAGCGCTTGCTGGGGCACTGCTGGAGCGGCGTGAACTGCCGCGCGTTCACCTCCTGGTACACCTCGTAGGCGCACGCCTCGCACGTGTAGGTGGCGACCGTAAGCAGGGGCTTGACGCTTGACACGCGCGTGACCATGCCCTTGACGCGCACGAGCCGCCCAACATCGCGCGCCTTAACATCGCGGATCGGCGCCGACTTGTGCTTGACGCCCGGCACGAGCCGCACCTCGAAGCGCCGCATCAGCGCTGGAGGGAACACGTTCTCGCTCGACCCACCCTCTTGTGGCGTCTGCTCGTTCTGCGCCGCGATCTCCTGCGCGCGGTGCAGGCGCAGCACGTCGAGCACGTCCTGCGCGTGCGAAATGTCGACTGTCGGGGCCGGCATGAGCTCGTCGATGGCCTCGGCGAACAGCGCCATGTACCTCCGGGCGTTGCGCGCCATCCGCGTCGCGAACGTCGGGTCGTCTCGCTCGAACTGGAGCAGTCAGGGACAAAGCGTTGGTCAGCACCGAGAGGGAAGGATGGCAGGCTTGGATCGCCACGCAGAACGCACGATCTGGACGTCGTCGAGCGCGATGGGGATGGACGTGCGCTCGCGGTTGGACACTTCTTGCTGCCTCGCGTAGCGATACGGACCATGACGCTTAGTCACGCGCTCATATCGCCCGTCAACAAGTATCACGTCGGCGGTTCTCACCAGCATGCGCATGTACTTGGGGCCATCTCCGGGCTCGTCCAGGTTGGACGTGAACTGGAGCAGGAACGTGGCGCACTTGGCTGCTCAGCCGCACCACAACCACCAGCCGTCAGCAATCAGCGACCCATGGACACCTGGTGCCTCGCGTCGGCCGGGAGAGCACGGCGCTCACCCTTCTCTTCGGCGTAGTTGGACTGGCCGATGCCGCCCGCGCCGCCACCCGCGCCGCCGCCGAGCGCGCTCGCGGTCACGTCACTGGCCTGCGAGGAGCCGACGCCCGAGCCGTCCAAGCCGCGGCGGCCGCTGCGGAAGCCCCCGTTGCGCGCGAAGCCCGGCGACGCCATCGTCGTCGACGCCGAATGCTCGCCGCTTTTTGCGCGGGAGCGCGTGTCGGCTTCCCGCCAAAATTAGACATTTCATTTCAGCCAATCCATTGCGGATTTACATACTTTTTAGCCAATCACAGGGGGAAACAACCGAACAGTTGGGAAGCTCAACGTGTGTCGGTCGGATCTTGGGACGAAGCGTCATGAGCCATGCGAGATCGCCGGCAGTGCTTCCTCTGCGGCCCCTCTGCGGTCGCAATGCGAAGCAGAGAGCCCGACGCGGCGCAGCGACTTGATGACGAATGCGCTGTGAGTCCAGCGTCAGCAGCGGCGATAGGGGGTGTGAGAAGGCTCCGCGACGAGCTGAACGCGGCGCTGTTGAGCCAGCGACAGCAGCACCTGGCGTTCGTCCAGCGACACACGCACGGCAAGGTCGACACCACGCCATCGACATCAACACGCGAAACTATCAGGCAGTCCGCCTGGAAGATACATAGCACATCGTCTCCCGCGCTAGTGAAGACGCAGGTGTGGTCCGATCTCGACGCAGCATTGAAGTCGCTCAAGTTCCAGTCGTGCGCGACAGCCCTGGGTCACGTTAAGGACAACAAGTACGGCAGTAGACCAAAAGCCGACTGCGCGATCCTGGAAGCCTGTCACGGGCGACAGAGCAAACACACGGCACGGACGTCTCGCGTTGCGGTCCCCGACCAAGTCATCGAGTGCGCAAGGCGTGGAAAACGCCACCCGCATGCAGAACCAGCGGCGCGAGAGGAGATCTCACGGAGATACCTGACGCTATGGAAGAGTCTAGCTCGCACGACGGCGATCGCAAGACTTCTTTCGCGCCGTGCTACGTCGCACCACCGAGACTCACTAGCTCGGCATGCTTTCCATGCATGGCAGCTCCACTGGCGCAACCAGCAATACCTTCATCGTGCCTGTCGTGTCGTGGCTTCGCAATCCAACATTGCGCTGCTAGATGCCGCTTATCGGCGATGGAGACACGCATTTCGCTTCGAATGGGCTTATCGAGCGCTTCAGAGGTCCAGGAGAAGGCGTTTGCTGCGCACTGTTATGTTTGATTGGCAAGCGCGCGCGAGGTTTCGTCGTCGTCAGTCTCAGCACCGCTGTCTGAGCCAGGAGCGAGCATCACGGGCTGCATGGGAATGCTGGCGGCAGTTTATTTCCCACCGCCATCAACAGGTCAGTCGAAACGCGGTTGCGCAGGCGCATTTCTTGCGGTGGCAGTGGAAGAAGCTGGTCAGACAGATTCAGCATCGCATCGAGCGTCGACGAGTCATCGAACACCACCTCAAGAAGCGGTGGAGACGAACGCGAGAAGTCTATTTTGACGGCTGGATCGAGTTTATCGATCGGAAGACACGCGAGCAGCTCGGCATGAAGTGGTATCGTGAGCGCTTGCTGGAGACGGTGTTTGCCAACTGGAAGGCAGCGCATGACCGAGTGCGGTACATACAGATACTTGAAAAGCGCGCACACAAGAAGATATGTCGGCATCGACTACGTCGGTGCTTACACCACTGGGTCCGAGCTGCTCGATATATCGCTCAACGAGCAGTTCGGCTAAAGGTGAGAAGCTGCCGTGCGTCCGAGTGGGCTGGGTCTTCGGAGTGCAATAAACTGACGAGCAGTTTTCGATGCATTAGCAAATCTCGGCTCGAATTCTCGTCCGGAGGGCGTTCGGAAAACTTCATCAGCTCGGGGTGGTCATGCTTGAGCGTGAGCAATATCTGCAGACGTGGAAACTCCGTCGTGCGTTGCACACTTGGCTCGAACGCGCTGGTGAACAGAGAGAAACTGCGCTGCGAGGGGCGGCTATTGCTCGAAACCACTCAGCCTTCATCAAGCGGACATTTGGATGGCATCCGTGGCGCTTGGCGTACCAGCGAAGCTCCGGGGCGAGTGAAATCACCGCGCGTCGGGCTCAACGAGAGATGCGAAGAGCCTGGAGTGCACTCAAAGCAGCGGCTGCAGATAAGCGCCGACGCCGATCGCTCACAGCGCTGTTATTCAAGCGCATTATCTCCCGCCGCTTGAAGCTCGTCGTCTCCGCGTGGGCAGACTACGCGTATGCTTCACAAGTTGGACGTCAACAGATTCAGCAAAGCTCGGCCTTTTATGACTCGGCGCTCAAGAGGCGAAGCTTCACTGCTTGGTGCCATGTACAACGGGAAAAGCGGCGACAGAGGGCAATGGACATTGCAGCTGATGACTTCATACGGAAGCGAGTGCTGCTACAATGGCGAAACAGAGCCGATCAACTTCGATGGGGGCGGGTCGCCAAGCTTGCTGAGGCTAATCAGTATTGGCGGAAAACACTTGTTCGAAAGTGCCTGGCTGCGTGGTCGTCGTTCTCGCTGCAACAACAATCCTGGCTGCGTCGCTGGGCGTTCGTGACATGGTGTCGAAGCGTTCGTTTGAAAAGGGCCCAGCGTGCTTTGATGGCAGTGACACGGTTGCTGGAGCTCTGCCGACGTTGGCACCGGTGGCGTGCGTTGGTCAAGTACAACGCGGAGCTACATCAGCGCGGAACCCAGCTTTCTGTCAAACATCAGAGTTATGTGAAGCACTCGTTCTTCGTCGACCAGTGGCTCGCCAAGACTCGCCGGTATCGATGCGCACAGCAGCTGATCAGTGCCCTCGACCGCAACGCTACGAGTCGGCAGGCACTGACTCAGTGGAAGCTCTGGCACGCGGATCAGCTGAAAAGGCACCGAGCAACTGGATTCCACGAGCATCGTTTGCTGCTGCGAAGCCTCCACAAGTTGCACGATGTCACTGTGGGATGGAGTCAACTCGCCAAACGATACTACAGCCGTTGCCAGCTTACGCAAGTGTGGAGAGCGTGGCTGGTGCTGCGCGATCGATCGAAGCTGAAAACGTTAGCAGACGGCCACTGTCGCAAATTCAAAGTCTCAAGGGGGTTGGCATATCTTCAAGCCAACGCGAGCAGAACACAGACGACGAGGACTTGCCGACAGCGAGCCGACCAGTGGCGAAGGACAGTGATCGTTCAAACCGGATTTGCGCACTGGTACTTCACAGTTCAACGACGGATTCGACTGTGCCAAGAGCAGAAGCAGGTTCAATTGCGCTGCATCGGAGTGAGACACTTTCGAGCTTGGAGGTTGGCGTTGGACATGAAGCGCAAAACCAGAGTTGCCGTCGCGTTTCGAAGACAAGTGGGGCTTAAGCGTGGCTTCGACCGCTGGCTGCAGATTACCAAACGCAGACTCGTTGCCGTGGCTATGTGGAGGTACGCAATGGCTCGCATCCGGTCGACTCTCGCGCTAGCAGCGTGGAAGAGACACACTGGATATCGCCGGCGAGTGAGACTCGGCACTGAAGCGCTGGGACGTCGCCGCTGCACCAGATTGATCCGGATCTGCTTCTCTCAGTGGGAGCTGATGGTGGCGGTTGAAGCCTCGCGATCTATTTGCCTGGAGCGACACGCGATACGGTGGGTGAACCTTTGCTGGGTGCATTGGAGGCGCTTTGTGACGATCAAACGGCGATGTCACGAGCGCCGCTCCAAGACGCTGGGATCCTCGTTTGTTGGGCTGCAACGCCTTGCAATCAGAAACAAAACAGGTCGCTTCTTATACCAGCAAAGCGCTCGATCTGCAATGGGTCGTGCTCTTCGCGTGTGGCGTGTCGAGTTTCGTCTAGCGCGAGTGCAGCGATCAGCATCGAGATCGTTACTCCAGCAGTGCCTTCACGACTGGGCGATGTATGTGTCGGGATGTCGGCAACAGCGGGAGTGGATTCGCTACATCCAGAGACTGCACCAGATTCATGAGTCCAACGACGAGTGCAGCAAGACTGAGGCAATGTGGAAGGCGCCTTCGCTGCTTGTGCGGCACAACCGGATCGAGAATCGAGATCTACTGAGGCGGGTGCTTCACGCATGGTACCTAGCGACCAAGAGCTCGCAGCGCCGCCGTCAACGAGACATATCAGCCTTAAAACCTGCATCAACTATTACTTCATCTCCGAGGAAGCGCCCTGCGACTGGCAGCAGGGCCCGATCCGGCGCAACGACAGTGAATGACAGGCGAAGAGCTGTCGGCGCGAGCAACCGGATGCTGGCGCTGCGGTTCTGGTCCGACCACCTCGTGCTGCGAACGTTCTATGCCTGGAAGCACCGCTCTCAGATCAGGAAATCCCCTCGCTGATACCAAATGACCACCGCCAGTGCGAGTCCATTTGACGCCTGCCGATTGAATTGGTCATCCTCTGCAGTTGAAGTATCTTCCGGTTACGGTTCCAAGCGAACCGTGTCATCATCCGAGACCGTGCGATTCACAGTGCGCTCTTTTGTTCACCACGGTAGTACTAGCGATACAACCGCTTCACACATCACCTCGAAAGTGTTTATTCTGTCTCAAACGGTATCGCATGCTCGCGTCCCACGAAAACCAGTCGATCGGAGCTGGTGGGCGTTGCGCTGCGTCCGGCGCGTCGCCATTTCCCTCGTCGCCCGACAGGCTTCACGACCGCCTTTGCGTCCTTGGTATAGTGGTGGCGGCTTGCGTGTGTGTATGTCTGCTGTATTGTGTCCTCTTGCGCTCGCGTGTGTCTCCCGACGCCACCGAGCGCGTCAGCGTCGAAAATATGATGATCTCTTGCTTCCGCTCCCTGACGAGCATTTTCAACCGTGGAGGAGCAAAATTCTACATGAGATTGCTGATTTTCGACCGCCACTGCGTGCTAGAACGTGTCTGCGCTGTGTATATGCGTGTGGGCTTCGCCTCAAAGGCGAGCAGACTCATCGATATCGTCGAGGGTGTGACCGAGTAAATGTGCCAGTTCGGTGTATTCAGCAACTTCGACGCGTGTTACAACCACAATGGTAGAAGGAGAGGGAGCGATCCTGTTCATCGCTCCTCGCTCTTACTGACGAGTAGAGGTCGAGTTGTCGACAGCCTCAATAGCCGCAAGCTCTTCCGTCTCGTCGTCGTCGCCGCGGTCGACCGCGTTGACAGCCGCGCGTTCAGCAGTCTCGTCATCGTCAGCGACCGTCGTAGCATTAGTGCTAGCCGATGCCGTCGAAGCGTCCGCGGCCTCGATCGCAGAGCGCTCCTCGGTCTCGTCGTTGTCGCCGCGGTCGACCGCGTTGATAGCCGCGCGCTCAGCAGTCTCATCGTCGTCGATGCTGGCAGCCGACATCGTG
Source organism: Phytopythium delawarense (assembly GCA_023338175.1). Classification (NCBI taxonomy): domain Eukaryota; phylum Oomycota; class Peronosporomycetes; order Pythiales; family Pythiaceae; genus Phytopythium; species Phytopythium delawarense. Next base: position 15,019 of record JAADYF010000311.1, read on the forward strand.
GCGGGGACGATGGTTGCGCCGGATGTGCTGTTGCTGCCGCTCAGGATGGAGAAGCCCACGACCTCGCTGCTAGCAGTTGATCCAACGACGGCGGTCGCGGTCGCACTCGTCGCCGCGACCGCTGCAGTGAGGGCGAGTAGCGCAGCGGAGACCTTCATTGTACCTGGACGCAATGGGGCTGCAGCTCAACGCAGAGAAGAGGAGAAGTGGGTCTGCAGGTCCCAAGTAGACTGCGCGGCGAGCTGAAGGCCCTTGAGGCTCGAGTTGAGAGCGTCGAGCCCATCATGGAGACAGCATGGGCAGCTCTTTTACATGGTCGCGCGCCAGCTGGGTTTGCGAAATGTACCAGCAACCTCTGCGTGCCATTTCAAGGTAAGATGTCGAACAACATGGTTATAAAAGGGTGTGATTCACGGTTCGTTGCGCCGTCAGTTCATTGGGCATGACCTTGTTTTGTGATCGAGAGAGGAAGGGAGGCCAGACGACGGCCACCGAGACGGGTGACGGCTGCAACATGACGGGGCAGCACCTCTCACCTTCGTCAGCCTCTTGAACTGTCGGAAATCGATTCCCGGCGACACCAGTCCTTGGCGTCGAGGCACTGCGTAGCTCACCGAGTGTCCGAGCTGCGGAGCTCCCTGGCGAGTGTTCAGAGCTCATGGAGACTGTGCTGATGGCAAGTTGCCACCAACAAAGTCCCTAGCAAGAGACTGTGGACCGCCGGACTGAGCCGCCGACTGTGGACCGCCGATTGACTCTCGCGGCTCCGCATCCGGTCGTCCCTTTCGAGATCTTTCCCTGTGGTCCGTGCCATACTTGAGCGGCTGTGGGCCATGCGCCGCATCAAGAAGAACATATGAAGAAGCAGACTCTATGATGAGGCGCTGACTGGTTCATGGCGTGCGTGGAGATTCTGCAACTTGTGCAACGTGTCTCAATGCGCACCGATAAGCTCTGGTTGACGGACGCGAAGCCGCTCTGACGTGAAGCCAGCGGCAATGGACGGACGTTCGTCGGAGTACAATGGAAATAACAGTGCTCTCTGCGTTACTCGCGGCGAAAGAACAAGGAATGAGGCACGCTGCACCATTCGCTTCTCGTTCGACGGTTCGAATTCGATCCTGTCGTGTTTGTCAAGAAGCTGTGCCGCTGCATCAAGATGAGTGCTGCGCACTTCACCCAACGCGTTTAACAAAGCGCAACGCTCGGCTCGCCGTTCGATCATGGAAGGACGCGGCCGCCGTTCAACCCGCCGACATGACTTGAACTGGCTCCGGTCAACGACAGCATCAGCACTAGTCTGGCGCCTTTCCATTGGTAACGCCGTCGCCACTAGTCTCGCCATAGCTTCAGCTTCGCGTCTTCTGCCGCTTCGGGAAGGATCCAGACCGAGAGAGCATGCGAACTCGCTGATCCAGCGAGTATGGCGCGCTGAACTACCTCCATTTGGCGTCGATGCTGTCCGGCAATCCGCCTCACTCGCGATCTCAACGTTGCGCACTTGAGCCTGCTCGACCCCACGCACGTGGAGATGCCAACGCGTGCCCAACGGCAGCCCGTCAGCACAGATCATTCTCCAATTTGCCTTCACCGGGCAATTGACCAGCATTCAAGACTGTCTGCCAGCTTACCTGTCCGACGCCAAGCCCCCGACCTCCTCACTGCCCAATGCGTTGCTCTCGCCTCATCACCACGCTGGCAACTCTGCTGTTAGCGGCTAGCGCCTCGATCGGGTCGGTTTCAAGCACCGAGGCCGGGCTACTCGACTTGCTCTCGCCAGCGCCAAGTACAGTCGTTGTGACACCAAGGATCGGGACTAGCCAGGTGCTGGAGAGCATTCTCCAGTCCAACTACCCGGACCGCGGATCGTTCATTGAGGCCCTTGTCAAAGCGCTCGAGCTCAACTCTCTCACGATCCTCAAGCCAATTCTGGACATCCTCTGTACCCTGACTGACGTCACGTTCAAGGTTTACTGGATCACCAACCAGATCGTCGTCAAGAACTGTCCGCCAGTCATCGTGAGCTCACTGCAGCTACTTCCCTGCGTGCTGTCCGTAACGGAGGAGATATCGGTGGTGATCCCACCGTCGTACCCGACGGCAACGACTAACAGCACGGCAACAGCGGGCTGGGGCCAGGCCAAGATCGGCGCACCGTCCGTCTGGTCGTCGGGCAATGCTGGCCAGAACGTCGTCGTTGCGACCATCGACAGCGGTGTCCGCGGCACGCACGAGGCGCTCCGAAACAACTTTCGTGGCAGCTACGGCTGGTACGACGCGGTGTCGCTCGCAACGACGCCGTACGACAACAGCGGCCACGGGACGCACACCATGGGCTCGATCGTTGGCGCCAACGGCATCGGCGTGGCACCGAACGCGACTTGGATGGCTTGCAAGGGCTGCTCGGCCTCTAGTTGTGCACAGTCAACGCTGCTTGCGTGTGCGCAGTTCGTGCTGTGCCCGACGGACCCAAGCGGCAACAACCGCGATTGCTCCAAGGCTCCGCGTGTCGTGAGCAACAGTTGGGGTGGCGGCCGCGGCCTCACGTACTTCCAGTCCGCCATCAACGCTTGGAGCGCCGCGGGCATCATCCCCGTGTTTGCCAACGGCAACTCGGGTCCGAGCTGCAGCACCGACGTGTCGCCCGGCGACGCCGCAAACGTGATCGCAGTCGGCGCCTCGGACTCGAACGACGCACTCGGCAGCTTCAGCAGCCGTGGACCAGGAGCCAACGGACTGGTCAAGCCCGACCTCACCGCCCCTGGCGTGAGCATTCGGTCGGCGTGGAACACGGACGACGTGACGTACAAGACCTACTCGGGCACGAGCATGGCAGCCCCGCAGGTTGCTGGAGCCATTGCACTGCTGCTGAGTGCCAAGCCGACGCTTGGGTTCAACGACGTCAAGGCCGCGCTCAGCAACACCGCGGTGAAGACGGGCTTGGCGCCGTCGGGTGGCGCCTGCGGTGGCACGTCGGATAGTCAGTTCCCCAACAACCAGTTTGGCTACGGGCGTATCAACGTGTACAGCGCCGTTCAGGCGCTCGCCCCATAAATTTGCTGAGGAACCACTCAAGCAGCCAACTCAAAGAGCGGGCGGGATGCGCTCCGACCTACTTTCCTCCACTTCCGTTGGTGGTCGAAACTGTTCGAACGAAGGCAGCTGAGCAGGGGAGTCGGAGACGACAACGATGACAGGCGATGATGGATGGGGGCAGTGGTGTTGCATGTTCCAAAGCAATGCACATGTGTTGTTCTATGATGCGACTTCGTTTGCCGTCCCTATTGACTGACAACCTTCTCGGAGTGAAGTGTGAATGACGCGGAGGGCGTCACGCGATGGAGAGTGCCGCAAGGTCTCGGCAGACCTTTTATCGCGCGTTTGGGAGTTCACCCGTCGCAACTGGACCGAGCGATCTTCGTGGAGACAGACGACGCGTTCCACATGCGCGGCAAAGCCCGAGTCCTGCTCGTGAATCGGTCTCATTTGTCACTCGCTTGCCTAGGAACGATGCAGGTCGAATGGAGTGCGAATCCAAGTTCGCCGCATGTGCCTGCCTCAATTGGGATTGGTTGCAAGCGCCGCATTGCTGACGGCGATCGCCTCCACTTGGTTCCAGTGCTGGAGCCTCCAGCACTGGAACTCACGAACTGAAGCGAACTGTGTCCATCGATCCCACACCGAGAGCACTTCACGTCCGAAGCGGCGGCCGTATAAAACCCCCGCGCACGACAAACAAGCAAGAAACGCGTCGTGAACTCGAGGACTTTCGATGTCAATCAAACTCTACGAATGAAAATGCACACCGCAAAAGCGATTGAAACATGGGATTCAAGAACCTACACTTTTGTGGTGGATGGCAAAAGAGAGATAGCGATTAGAGGAGCGGGAGTGCGTCACTCGTCCGCCTCGTTTCTCGGCATTCGTCTGCAGCCTCTCCAACGCGGAGCCCAAGCGAGCGATTGCACGAGCACAGGAACAATGACTGACGGTGCAGAGCGCCGACACCAAAGAGACCGCGAAAGAGCGCGATTGACCGTCCATGCCACGCCAGCCGGCGCGCGCAGTCCGGATCTCTTGCCTCGGATTTCTGAATGCGAGTGTGACAGCGGCAAGAATCAAGGCAGCAAAGAGAAGTAAAGTATTTTATTTTTCTTCGTATTTCGACTAAAAGCATTTTTTTTAATGCAGTTTGGTTTGATGGCGAAATTGGTGCGTGCTGGATCTCGCTGGCCGCAACGCTTGGTGTTTGTTGCGACCCACGATTCGCGAGCTCCCAGTGGCAACCTGTCACAATGTAAACGCGCGGCTGGATGACTGCTTGACGATGCTGGACCGCCGCATCATCTGCGGGCGGGCGGGCGGGCAGTTCATTTACAGGTCTAGGGCCGCCGACACGAACGCCGAGGGCCGAGCGCTCGCACCCGATCGTACACTCCGTTCTTCCCATCCGTGTGCCAGCGCTCCCTCGCCACAGCATAACACAGCTCTTCTGCATTCGCCCGAGTGAACGCAACTTCTGAGCGCGGACGCTGCCCCAGCGAGATGGACGCGACTGGTGACGTTATGCTCCTCTCCAGAGCGTTGCACTCAAACACTTCAGATTGAACGAGACCTATTTATTTTGGGTATCTGAGCTTTCCTTGGATTCGGGTTCCGGTTCTCAGGTTGAAACCAGCAGTCACGACCGGTCTGACCAATCAAAGCGCTTCATTCGTGCGTGTCATCCGCCGGCGGAATGGGATAGCCAGAGCCGGGACAGCATTGACACTCCTGATCAAAACGGGTAATGTATCGTAAAATAAATTCCACTCCCAAGTGCCTGCACATCATGCAGCAAATCCTTCCAATGAGCGAGTTTCCGTCATAAATACCTCGGCGGCCCAAATTAGCAACACTCGCCGCCGAATTGATCGGAGCACATCACCGGAGCTTTGGAGGCTGAAAAAATGGCCTGTCCCAGTGTATCAACATGGCCTGTCATCCGTCTGCAGGTTGCTGTCACCTCATCCCCCTCCATGCGACGCAGGCTGTGGACGGGGTCGTTTCCATCCAACCCGAGCGAGCTAATAGCAAGGACTGCACGCCCACCTGGAGACTGAAGACGAGAGCGACTTGAGTCCGTGCACCCCTCGCTTGCTCCTCGTCTCCTGGCTCCTTGCAGAGCCTGTCGCCGACGCCGGCCGGCCGGTCCGGTTGGTCGCTCACTTCTCAAGTTTCGCGCTACCAGTCAAGATGGAGGTCGCCACCCCGATCAAGTCCCCGGCGTCCCCGGGCGTCGCCTACGCCACCGTGTGGGACGGCCGCCCGCGCAAGTACAAGAGCGTGCTGTTCCAGGTGACCACGTTCATCCTCATGATGGAGCTCGCCGAGCGCCTCAGCTACTACGGCATCAACCAGGGCCTCAAGAACTTCATGCAGAAGATCGGGTGGAGCCTCGTGTCGGCCAGCGCGCTCAAGAGTACCTGGACGTCTATCTGCTACCTCACGCCTCTCTTCGGTGCCTACCTCGCGGATGAGCGCTGGGGCCGCTTCCGCACGATCCTGACGTTCGGCGTCTGGTACTGCGTCGGCGACTTCCTCGTCGCCATCGCCGCGTACCCGACGATCATGTCCAACGACGCGGCCGTCAACCCGATTTTCGTCATCGGTCTGTTCGTCGGCATCGGCATCGGCACCGGTGCCATCAAGTCGAACGTGATCACGCTGGGTGCCGACCAGTTCGACCCGAACGACCCGAGTGAGGCTCACCAGAAGGAGACATTCTTCAGCTACTTCTACTGGTGCATCAACGTTGGCGCCGGCTTCTCGTACGGCTACCTCTCCATCCTCTGCGTCGACGGCTCGGCCCAGATCCCGGCCGAGTACGGCTACTTCGCGACGTACATGATCTGCGCCGTTGTTATGGCGGTGGCCATCTGCATCCTCCTCATCGGCTACCCGCGCTACGTGCACATGCCGCCGAACGACCGCACCATCTCGACGCTGCTCAAGCTGTGCTGGACCAACAGCTTCAAGACGCGCAAGGGCGCCGTCCTCGTCTGGGGTTCGCTGTCCTACATCTTCGCCGTCATCGTCAACATCATTGCCGCCTTCACGTCGGACGTCGACACTGTCGGTAACGTGTTCGCGTACATTGCCGGTATCCTCGTCCTCGTCGGCATCGTCTCGTGGGTGTACGTTGGTCAGGACACGTCGTTTTTGGACGCGTCCAAGATCAGCAACGGTGGACTGTTCGAGGACCAGCGCGTCAACGACTACCAGCGCCTCGTTCGCGTCCTGCCCTTCGCCGCGCTTACCATCATCTGGCAGTGCGCGTACGACCAGACGGACGCCAACTTCCAGTCGATCACGCAGCAGTGCGACCTGCGCCTCGACACGTCGGACCCGGACAGCGACCAGATCCCCGGCGCGATGCTCGGTGTCTTTGACCCGATCGTCATCGTCATCTGCATCCCCATCCTGGACTCGATCGCGTACCCGTTCTACCAGAGGATCACCGGCAAGGAGCCCACCCCGTTCGGCAAGGTGCTCACGGGTCTGTGCATCGCCACGGTTGGCCTCTTCTGGTCGTCTTGCTTCGAGATCATCCGTCGCAACGCTGGCCCGCTGCTCGACAGCGAGGGCAACTACATCCGCGACGGCGGCAGCGACCAGCCCATGAACAACATCTCGTGGGCCGCCGCGATCCCCAACTACGTGTTCATCGCGCTGGGCGAGTGCCTGATCAACGTGACGGCCTACGACATCTTCTACTCGGAGGTGCCGCTCACGCTCAAGAGTTCGTCGCAGTCGCTCAACTTGCTCATGAGCTCGGTCGGCAGCATCCTCACGTCCGTGTTCACCATAATGTTCTCCAAGTACCTGCCGTCGGACGACCTGAACGAGGGCCACCTCGAGTACATGTTCTTCACCGTCGCGAGCGTCAGCGTCGTCAACCTCGTCGCGTTCGTCTACTACATGAAGAAGATGGACTTCGCCATGCTGCCTCCCAGCCAGCGCGAGGTCGACGGACTCCTGGACGAGAAGGTCTCGGTTTCGTCGCGCCAGAGCATCGTCGGCACCAAGTAAGGCCTTAGAGCGGTCGTCAACACTCGAGGTTTGCTGTGCGTGTTTCTCGATGAGATAGAAGGAAGCTGTAGCAGCTAAGCGGCTAACTTCGAAGTATATCAACCATTTTGAGGCGTTCGTTGTCATGATTGAGTGAGTTGTTCGAAGCTGGTTGCTTCAACAGCACCAGCAGCGGCAAGAAGAGGGTCAGTGGCGCTTTGATACCGCGGTCGGCACGCAAGATTGGATTGTTGGAGAGGGTTTCACCGAGTGAATGCAGTTTGAGGACCATCTTCGCAAGCTGACAGACCTCAACGATAGAAGTACTCTGACAAGACAAAGCTCACAAGTGTCGGAATGGAAGCGCAACCGTTTATTCACACCTACATGCACGGTAACTACCTCGCATCTCCCGTGATAAGGCAATTGGAAGATAGAGAGAGACGCGATAATCGCGGGTGCTGACGGGCCGAGCTACTTGGTCTCTGCGACGCTGTGGCGCGAGACCGAGAGCTTCTCGTTGACGTCGTAGGCGTCGCCCGAGCGGTGCGACATACCGAAGTTCATCTTCTTCATGTAGTAGACGAACGCGACGAGGTTGACGACCGACACGGCGCCGACGCAGAAGAACATGTACTCGAGGTGACCGTCGTTCAGGTCGTTCGACGGCAGGTAGCTCGAGAACATGATGGTGAAGACCGACGTGAGGATGCTGCCGACCGAGATCATGAACATGTTGATGCCCATGGCCAGACTCTTGATGGAGAGCGGCACGGTCGAGTAGAACACGTCGTACGCCGTCACGTTGATCAGGCACTCGGCCAGCGCAATGAAGATGTAGTTGGGCGTGGCGGCGCCCCACGAGATGTCGTTCATGGGCTGCTCACTGCCACCGTCCAGGATCGGGTTGCCAGTGCCGTCGTCAAGCGGGCCGGCGTTGCGGCGGATGACCTCGAAGATGCCAGCCCAGAACAGGCCAATGATGGCCACGACAAGGCCGGCAGTGGTGCGGCCAAACTGGCTCGGCGCCTTGCCGCGGTACTTCTCGAAGAGCGGGTAGACGACCGAGTCGAGCAGCGGCGTGCAGATGACGATGAAGATCGGGTCAAAGACACCGAGCATCGCGCCGGGGATCTGCTTGCTCTCCGGGTCGGACGTGTCGAGGCGCAGGTCGCACTGCTGCGTGATCGACTGGAAGTTGGCATCCGTCTGGTCGTACGCGCACTGCCAGATGATGGTGAAGGCAGCGTAGGGGAAAACGCTGACCATCTTCTTGTAGCCATCGACGCTCGCGTCCGAGAACAGGCCGCCGTTGCTGATCTTGGACGCGTCCAGGAAGGACTGGTCCGAGCCGACGTAGACCCAGCCAATGATGCCCAGGAGCACCATGATGCCGGCGACCCACGAGAAAGCCTCGCCCGTCTTGCCCTTGTCGGCCGTGAACGCGGCGATGATGTTGACGATGAGCGAGAAGAAGAGCAGGCCGGTGGAGAGCACGAGGAGGAAGCCCTTGCGGGTCTGCTTGGCGTTGGCGAAGAGCAGGCGCACGAACGACGAGATGGCCTTGTCCGTCGGCGGCAGGTGCACGTAGCGCTTGGATCCGAGCACGAAGAAGCAGAGCGCGACAGCCATGGCGCCAGCGCAGATCATGTACGTCGCGAAGTAGCCGTACTCGGCCGGGATGAGGTCCGAGCCATCGACGCACAGCACCGACAGGTAGCCGTACGAGAAGGCGGCGCCGAAGTTGATGCAGAAGTAGAAGTAGCTGAAGTACGTCTCCTTCTGGTGCTCCTCACTCGGGTCGTTCGGGTCGAACTGGTCGGCACCCAGCGTGATCACGTTCGACTTGATGGCACCGGTGCCGACGGCAATGCCGACGAACAGACCGATGACGAAGATTGGGTTTACAGCGGCCTCGTTGGACATGATCGTCGGGTACGCGGCGATGGCGACGAGGAAGTCGCCGACGCAGTACCAGACGCCGAACGTCAGGATCGTGCGGAAGCGGCCCCAGCGCTCGTCGGCCATGTAGGCACCGAAGAGAGGCGTGACGTAGCAGATAGACGTCCAGGTACTCTTGAGCGCGCTGGCCGACACGAGGCTCCACCCGATCTTCTGCATGAAGTTCTTGAGGCCCTGGTTGATGCCGTAGTAGCTGAGGCGCTCGGCGAGCTCCATCATGAGGATGAAGAGCGTCAACTGGAACAGCACGCTCTTGTACTTGCGCGGACGGGCATCCCAGATGGTCTCGTATGGCGCGTTGGGTGACGACACGTCGGGGGTCTTGACCGGAGTCGACATCGTGGACGAAACGAAAATCGAAAAGTGAGCACTGCAGTGGACGAGCGGCAACGCGGACTCGGACTCGGACTCGGACCGCCAGTGGCTGACAGCCGTGGCAGCTCGGAGGAAGCGACGGGAGCTGGGGAAGTGAGAGGAGGAGGAGCAGCAGCAGCAAGCAGCAGGGGACGGGCTGCTGTCAGTCGTGATGCTTGCTGCTCGTCTTCGGGGTGAGCGAACGCGTTGGCGCCGCGTTTCTGGATGTGGGGAGCGCGTCACGGCGGACTCCCACCGTGTCCGAGCCGCAGAACCTTCAGGTGCTTTTTGCATGCACGGCAACTCGTTGAGGAGCTCTTTGGACTCTCCACATTTTCAGGAAACCGTCGAAATTCTGCCAAGATTGTCCGCCGATTGAGGGTCTCAATTAATAAAATTACCACAAAGAGATTAATTTCGGTAAGTAAAAAGGCGTGCATAAAGCGAGATGATTGCCCGGTCCATGAATTCTAGCAGACGCCAAATCTCGACGATTTGTTGCACACAGAAGAAGAAGAAGCGCCGAGTTTTTGTGCTTCTTCCAAACGAATCGTGCACATGTTTGTTGTATGTAGAGTATTCTGAATGTCAGTGCTGTGTAGCTCAAAAGTGGCTTCGAAATCGTGGCAGAAATATAATACTGATGGCGTGATGGATGCCAGGCGTTGTGATACATTAGTCGCGTGAGAAAAACGAGCAATGGTCCACGCACACCATCAAGGCGACAAGGTCGACGTCGAGGTCCTGCATGGAGCTCCCTCCAGCCCTCCAATCCGCGTGCCTTCTGCGAGCCCCGTCATGTACACGTGTTCACTTGGCGCGCTAAAAACGCACACACGGCGATGCAGCAGCGCCAATTTGGGCGGCCAATCTCACCGACTGCGAGCCACCGTCGCACGCCGTGGGAAGTGTAGGTGCATCGCTGGGAGCAGCCGCCTGAGACCGCACCCGCTCTTTACCCGCACTCTCCTCGGCGCTCACAACGCCGAAACGTTGGTGCCACCGCGCAGACGCTTCCCAGAACGCCGGGCTTTGGTCGCCGGCCACTTCTCCTTCGACGAAAATGATGTGCAAGCGTCGCTGCCTGCATCACTTCCCCGGCTCCGCGTCACCTCGGACTCGGGCACAGTGACACGGTCCCCGGTCCGTATATATCTGGATTTCGAGCGGCGCCTCTGGTGTATCGGATAAATATGGTGTGGTACGGTGTACCTGACCCGCTGGAGCGGTGACGACAGGCGCGTCAGCACTTGGACAGGATAAAGGATCCTGCTTAAGCGGTAGTGGTCGACTTTAGAAACCGGAATGCGTGCTCGTGGACTGACGCCTCCAACACTCTGTAGACGAACGTGAAAGTTGACCAGCCAGTTTGGAGAGCTGTACGGCCGGATCCCACTGTTCTCTAAGGGAGGGCGATGCTTGAGAGAGCGATCGCTGCCTGTGTTCACACGCAGCGGACTCTTCGCTTGAAGTGTCTTTCTCAGACGAGGTGCGCCGAGGCAGGCGCTCGCACCCGCGTCTAATCATTCGCTGTCCGTACTGCGCGGTGAGGGGCTCACTCCCCAAGATGCTTCTCGCTCGCTCGAAACACGGGGCATTTCTTCTCATTCGCAGTCATCCGTGGCAGCAATCACATCAGCCCGGTGTGTGCGCCATGCTCTCCAGTTTGA
>JAADYF010000312.1:0-25985 GCA_023338175.1 Phytopythium delawarense
AGACTGTAAATTACAACTGCGGATGAAATATTACGAAAATAACAGTAAACTGATATTAACTGAAAAATGAACCGAACTCTATTTGTCCGACTCGTCGCCTTCGACGTCATCATCGGAGTCCACCTCGCCCTACGGCAACCAGAAAGGTGAGTTCACTTCAACTTTGCTCATTTCAACTGCCGACTACTTAGCTTTTGTATGGTTTCTGTTAACAGGCTGGTGGACTAGCGATCTTTCGTGTCTCTTTCTAGAGACGTTTTTTGGTGGTCGGACGGAGTCGAGCCCACCCATTCTTCTCATTTGGGACGAGTTCTTTGGTCACTGAGCGAAGGCGGTTCAAGATTGCGCGATGAAGCTCAACGTTGTCCCGAGCGAGTGCCAGCTCATGCAACTGGAGTCTGTCAACCCGCTGATGTGGCTTGGATGAAGCCGTTCAAAGATCGCCTGCGGAGCCAATGGGTTGGCAGACTCCAGGAACAATTAGCGCGCGATTCGTTGCATGGTAAGTATGTGTCTCCAGGGCGTCCCGAAATTGCTCAGTGGGTACGCCAGGCGTGAAGGTCAAATGACACGGACATCATCGCGGCCGGCTTTAGAAAAAGCTGCGTTCTACCCGATCCGGTAGACATCGACGCAGCCGCTCTCATCCAGAAGCTAAGCCAGCTTCAACTACTTGACGATCAAGTTGGCGAGGTGGACTCCGACGATGACGTTGAAGGCGACGAGTCGAGCTGATAGTGTACGGTTCATTTTTCAGTTAAATCTGTTATATGTAATTTGCGTAATATTTCATCAGCCGCTGTAATTTACAGTCTTATGCCTTTCTCGTGTCCAACATTTGATTTGGAAGATGCCTGTTGCTGTCAACATAAGGAATACGGTACCGTGACTTCTTCACTCATACAGGCCCAGCTTTGTCTTCTTCTCGTCATGGCGGACCAGCGACTGCCGCCGTGCGTCCACGCGGTCCACGCGGGCCTCAAGCTGTCGCCCAAGGTGAGCGTCGCCCAAGATGCGACCAGCCTGGAGGTGGGTCTGTGCGCTGACCTGCCGCCTGGAACCTGGAGCAGGTCGACTTCGCCGCCGAGCTGGGCAAGTTGGCGGCCTCGGCGCAGGCCAAGCAGCCCGTGGCCAGGCTCGCCGACGTGCTGGCGCCGGCGCGGGCAGCGCTGGAGCTGGACGCGAGCCCCGCGGCCGACGCTGTGCGCTCCGTGGACGACATCTCGGCCTTCATGCAGCGGCTGGTCGTCTATCTGTCGCTCGTGAAGGGGTTCGCCGAGCCGCCGCCGCGTTCTTCGGACGTCTCGAACGCCTCGGGCGCCGCCAATGCCGCGTCCGCGACGAGTTCGACGGCCCAGGCGCTCCAGCAACCGCTCATTGACCCTGCTAGAGCTGTGCCGGAGGAGGAAGCGGCGAGTAAACTGGACGAAGGCGCGACCGATGCGACTCCTGCCCTTGTCACCACCGCCGAGTTCACGCTCGCCGTCCACGAAGGCAGCGGGTCGACGCACCTCAGTGAATGTCTGCGCTTCTGCAAGTGGCGCGACGCGCTGTCAAACTCGACGGTGGTCGCGCTGAACGCGCGGCAGGAGTACGCGCACGTACTCCTAGCCGCTGGGCTCCGCATGATGAGCGTTGCTCGCCAGAAGGCGGACGTGCTGCTGGCCCAGCGACTGCGCGAGACGGACGAGACGGAGCTCAAGCTCGCCTACCAGCTCCTGCTGCACGCTGCTGGCGCCTTGGAGGCGTGTCTCGAGGACATGGACATCACTCCGCGCGTCATCGGCGCGCCTGCCGCGGACCTCAGCGCTCAGGAGCAAGGTGGCGTGGTCCCGGACGACGACGCGATGGCAAGGTGGCGGGCGGAACAGCTGCGCGGTGCCCATGGCACGGGCCAGCAGCGAGCGGTCGAGCTGGAGGCGCTGGCTCGCGTGCCCGACCTCGCTCACGGCCACTTTCCGCAGGTGATGCTTTGGATCGCTCTCGCTCAGGCCCAGGAGCTGGTCCTGCTGCGCGGCGTCACCCGAGAGACGGTCGACTACGCCCTCATGTCGAAGCTCGCGATGGACCTCTCGATGCGCTTCAAAGGTGCGTTGCTGGTTCGTGGTGACGCTATGGAATGGCGTGCGACACTGACTGGCGACTGCATGTCGTCGCAGAATGCAACGCGTTCGCGACGCGGTCGCTGCCGTGCGCGTCGTCGCAACTGGCGGACCGAGTCCGTCTCTACTGCGGCTTCAAGTCACCGTACTACCTGTCCGTGTCGACGTACTTCCAGGGAGCGGCGTCCATGGCCAAGGAGGCGGGCGGGACGGATGCCAAGGCGTGCGCCGTCGCGATCGCCGACTTGAGGAAGGCCAAGGCGGTGTTGGCAGCTCAGTGCGCACCGAGCGAGCAGCAGTACGAGCGCCTCCTGTCGTCGCAGCGCGAGGAGAAGCCTCGCTGCGCGCTGCTGCAGTCCGTCTTCGCTCGCTGCGAGCAAGTCGTCGACCGCGACCTGGACATCATGACCCACCGCAACGACAGCGTGTACTACGAGCCGGTAAGCGCATCTTGTCTACGTGGCCACTGCTAGCGCGTCGCCACTCACCGGTCGTGTGTGTTGGCGCAGATCCCAGACCCCGAGCCAGCGAGCGACCCCGTCGGACTGGTGCGCGCCGTGAGCGTGCCCCCGGTCCGCGTCAACCCGATCTGGACCGACCGGCAGATCGCCACCTGTCTCCAGGTACCGTCAGCGACGACCGCGACGCCCGCTGCGAGCGACAAACCCCGCGAGAGCTGCTGTCAGAGCTGCGCCATCTCGTAGCCGCTGGCGGCAAATGCGAGCCCAGGGGTTGGCGGCTTCAACTTGCAGCTCAATTTCGTGTGTCCTCCATTATTTTGGGTACTAAATGCAATACTAAACAAATAGTGTGGTTTCCCACTATTTCGAATCATTTGAAATTATTAGAATACAACCCCCTCACAGAGTGCTGGTCTCCCGCCAAAAAAATGCCTTGGCGCCATGCCACTTGAAATTCCAGACGGACGCTGCGGGAAGGCAGGTCGCCTGCCGACTTAGCCCCGACTCCTGCGCTTCTCCGCGCGCTTCCGCCGGCCTCCGCGCGCGTTTATAGCCTCTTCCGATGGCGGTCGAGAGTGCGGCCGCGGCCGCGGACTCGCGGCTCGAAAGCGACGAGTACAGCCTCACCAGCAGCGACTTTGGCGCCGAGGCCGCCGCCGTCTCCGCGTCGCCGGCGACGCCTGGCGCGGCCGAGAGCATCGCCGTGTGCATCCGCGTGCGTCCGCTGACGGAGCGAGAGGAGCGGCAGGGAGACGTGGGCGTGCTGCGCTGCGTGCCCAAGCTGCAGCTCGTATCGCTCACGGACGCGCAGGGGACGCCGCTGCCGGGCAAGACGAACGTGTTCCAGTACGACCACATCTTCGACGCGCCGAGCTCGACGGCCGACATGTACGCGCGCGTGGCGCGGCGCATCGTGCGGTCCACACTCGAGGGCATCAACGGCACCATCTTCGCGTACGGCCAGACGTCCTCGGGCAAGACGCACACGATGCAGGGCCCGCTGGCGGCGGCGCTCGCGCACTCGCAGGCGGACGCGGAGGCCGCGGCTGACCGGTCGGCGCCGCCCGGCATCCTGCAGCTCGCCGTGGACGACATCTTCCAGTACATCCAGCAGTGCGAGGACCGCGACTTCCTGCTGCGCGTGTCCTTCGTCGAGATCTACAACGAGGTCGTGCGCGACCTACTGGCCCCGGCCGACAAGGACGCGAGCCTCAAGCTGCGCGAGGACCCGCGCAAGGGCGTCTACGTCGACTGCAATGAGGAGATCATCACGGACCTCGAGAGCATCCTGCAGTTGCTGCACGCGGGCAACCAGCGCCGCACCGTGGGCCAGACGGCCATGAACGAGCGCAGCTCGCGCTCGCACAGCATCTTCCGGATCGTCATCGAGAGCAAGCGCAAGTCGACCAAGGCGAGCAAGGCGTCGTCGGCGTCGGCGTCCTCTTCTTCCTCCTTGTCGGCACGTAGGAACTCGGACGAGGACGTGAACGGCGCGGTGCTCGTCGCGTCGCTGAGCCTCGTGGACCTGGCGGGCTCCGAGAGCCTGCGGCACACGGCGGCCGAGGGCATCCGCCAGCGCGAGGCCAGCAACATCAACAAGTCGCTGCTCACGCTCTCGCGCGTCATCAACTCGCTCGCGAGCGCCGGGGACCCCGCGAGCCAGAACGCTCCCTTCCGGGACAGCAAGCTCACGCGCCTGCTGCAGAACTCGCTGGGCGGCAACACGCGCACGCTCATCGTGTGCTGCGTCACGCCCGCCGAGCGGTACCTCGAGGAGACGCGGAGCACGCTGCAGTTCGCGGCGCGCGCCAAGAGCATCCAGATCTCGGCCACGGTCAACGAGGTGCTGGACGACCGCGCGCAGCTGCGGCGGCTCAAGCGCGAGGTGCACGAGCTCAAGAAGCTCGTGCACAACGAGCGCCACCAGTACAAGGCCGAGATCGACGACCACAAGGTCAAGATCGACCACCTCAAGGGCCTCATCCTCTCGAGCGCGAGCATCACCAGCAGGGCGGCAGCCGACAAGGAGCTACTGCTGGACGGGCGGTCGCGGGCACGCAGCAAGCGCAGCCGCGAGACGTGGTGCCCCGGAGACTTCCCGATCGGCGTCAAGGCGCGCCGGCTCGGCTCCTTGGACGGCTCCCCGCTGTCGCTGAAGCGTCTGTCGGCCGATTCCAAGACGAGCCGACTGTCAAGCGATGCCGAGGACTTCCACGAGAGCGACCGGCAGCTTCCCAGCTCCTCTCGGTCCTCTCTCCAGGGCGATGCAGGCGCTCAGGCGCACCGCCGTTGGATTCAGCTGCTGACGCAGGCGCTTCGCCATCCCAACGACGAGGAGACAAGGAAGCTGTGGGAGAGCATGGCAAGCGCATCAAGCGTCGAGAGCGGCGACGAGATCGTCAAGCTGCAGAGCGAGCTGCAGTCCGTTGTTGGCGCGCCGATGCAGGAGGAGAACGAGCGACTGCGGCGACGCATTGAAGAGCTGGAGGCTGCGCACAGCGGACAACCAGCGAGCAGTGGAGACGCACCGACCAAGACACCCGAGGAGCTGACGCGTCAGCTGGAGGCGTGCCAACAAGCGCTCACTCGTGAGCAGGAGCGTCGCCAGGCGCTGGCGGAGGAGAAGGCGCGGTCCGACGAGGCGATGGCTGCGGAGCGCAACGAGCTGATGCAGCACCTGGAGACGCTGCAGAGCGCCGTCGCGGACAAGGAGGTGCACTGGGAAGCGGAGAAGCAGCAGCTGCAGTCATCGCTGGAGGAAGTGCTGGCTGAAGTCGGCGAGTTTCGCGTACGCCTTACGCGGACGGCGGGTGGTGACGCCACGTCGGCCGTCCAGGAGCTGGCCAATGTCAAGCGGCAGCTGAAGAAGACGCAGATGGAGCTGGCGCGCGCCAGGGAGGAGCAGCAGCGGCGCGAGGAGCTGCACCGGGAGGCGCTGGCGGACGTTGAGGCGGCGTCCAAGGGCTCGGTCGAGGAGTACTCGCAGCAGCTCGAAGACGCCTTCGCGGAGATCGACGAGCTCAAGCTGCTCAAGACGCAGGTCGTCGAGCAGCTCGAGGCTGCGTTCGACGAGAAGGCCAAGGAGCTGACAGCGCAACTGGAGGCGGCGCAGGAGGCGGTTCGTGCTTTGGAGCAAGAACTGGCGGCGTTTTCGTCCACCAAGGACGAGAAGCAAGACGCGGCGGACAGGTCGTCCGAGCTGGAGCAGCTTGTGGTCGAGAAGCAGGCGCTCGCGGACGCCAAGGCCGGGCTGGAGGAGCAGCTGGAGCGCATGGCGAGTCGCCAGACCCGCTTGGAGCAGCAGGTCATGGCCCTGGGCGAGGACAACTCGGAGCTGACGGAGAACGTGGAGGAGCTCGAGTGCCGCGTCGGCGCGTTGACGAAGGAGAATCAACAGCTGCAGGCTCGCCACGAGGCCGCGCCGGCCGCCACGGGGCTGGAAGACGTGTCGGGAGAGCTCCAGGAGGTGCTAAGCGAGCTGGTGCAGCTGCGCGCGACGATCGACGCGACGGAGAGGGAGAAGGAGGACGTGGCCGACCAGAACGAGCGCCTGGCCGGCGAGCTCGGCGACGTCAAGGGCCTGCTGGTCGAGCGCGAGCACCAGGTCAAGGTGCTGCACGCGCAGCTGGACGCCAAGGTGATGACCATCTCGCAGCTCGCGGACAGACACGCGGAGGCGGTGGCGGCGCTCCAGCAGCAGGCGGAGCGGCTGCAGATGCAGCAGCAAGACGTGCGTCTCGCTGACGCTGGCGGTGGTCTGGAGCGCGAGCTGAAGGCGGAGAGGCAGGAGGTCGAAGGGCTCGAGGAGGAGGAGGAGGCTGCAGAGTACGCCGCGTTCAAGGAGGAGAGCGAGGCGGACGTCCTGCCGACGCAGACAGAGGCTGCCGACGAGCAGGACGAGAGCATGACGAGCGAGAACCCAGTGGTGGGGCGGGGCCAGCTGAACGCACAGGCCAAGGCGGCGGTGGCGGCTTTGGAGCAGAAGCTCGCGGACGCGGCGGCGCAGCGCGACGAGCTGGTGGAGGAGCTGCGCGCGCTCGAGGCGCAGCTGATGCTCGAGTCGCAGGAGAAGCTGCAACTCGCGGTGGCGGCGGACGAGCAGCGCGTCAAGCTGCTCGAGGCCGAGGACAAGCAGCGTCAGGTGGAGGCCCAGCTGACCGCGTCGCTGGCTCGCCAGGAAGAAGCAGACGCAGCCTCGCGCGAGCTCGAGGAGCAGCTGGAGCGGCTGCGAGCGGCGTCGACGCCTCCCGCTGCTGCCGGCGGCGATGAGGCGCTGCGGAGGCAGCTGGAGGCCGAGCAGCAGGCGCGGCGCAGGCTCGAGCTGGACGTCAAGTCGTACGAGGAGACGCTGGGGCTGCTGCGGCGCGAGCTCACCGAGAGCTCGCACGCGGCGGCCGCGCAGGAAGAGCGGCTGCGGGCCTTGGAGCGCGAGCTGGCGGCCGCCGCGAGCCGCCAGCAGGCCGCCGAGAAGGAGCTCAAGCGATTGTCGACGGCGCTGGAGCGGAACGGAGAGGAGAAGGCCGAGATGCAGCGCCAGATGAAGCAGCGGCTCGTGGCGGCCGAGACCCGCGAGCTCGCGCTGGAGGAGCAGCTCGAACGGCTGCAGCGCGGCTCGGCCGGCGACGCCATGCAGCTGCAGGCTCGAGACTTGGCGCGGGCCAAGGAGTTGGCCGCGGACGTGGAGCAGCAGCTGGCGGACGCTCACGCCGCGCTGGCCCAGCGCGAGCTCGAGCTCAAGCGCTCGCGACTCGAGCTGCAGCAGCTCGCGGACGAGTCGGAGCGTCGCGAGCAGGTGGCGGCGCTCGAGATGCGCGTGGAGGAGCAGGCGGCGAGGGCGGCGGACGCCGAGAAGCAATGGGCCAAGCAGGCGGCGGAGCGCGCGCTGCAGGCGGCGGAGGAGGTGGACGGGCTGCGCGAGCAGCTGCTCGAGGCGCAGGAGGAGCTTGAGCGCGTGCAGCAGTTCGCGGACGCCGAGGTGCGGCGCCTGCGCGCGCGGCACGAGCAGGGCGAGGCGGAGCTGGCGCAGGCCGCCGCGAGCCACGAGGCGCGCGAGCTCGAGCTGCTGCGCCGCGTGGGCGAGCTCGAGCACGAGCTGGCGCAGCTGCGAGCGTCAGCTGCTGACGACTCGCAGCGCGCGGACGAGCTGGACGAGCTGCGCGAGGCGCTGCGCGCGTCCGAGCTCGAGGCTCGGCACTACCACGGGCAGCTGGTGGCGGCGCAGCTGGCGCAGGAGCGCGCGGAGGAGCGCGTGGAGGCGCAGCGCGCGCGCATCGACAAGCTAGAGAAGGTCAAGATGACCAACGAGACGCTCGAGGTCTTCCGCAAGCTCAAGAGCGACCGGCAGGCGCTGCAGGCGCAGCTCAAGGCGGCCCAGGCGCAGGCCCTCGGCTCTCGGCCTGGCAGCTCGGCGCAAGGCGCCGAGGCGGCCGTGAGCGAGCTGGGGGACGCCCTGCGAGCCGAGAAGCAGCGCGTGAGCGACCTGCGCGCGGCGCTGCGGGACGAGCGGGAGAAGAGCGCGGCCGAGGTGGACGCCATGCGCGAGCTGCTGCGGGATAAGGTGGCGGCGGCCGAGGGGCTGGCACGGCAGGTCGAGCAACTCGAGCTCGAGCTCGAGCGGCGGGGCGAGCAGCCGGACACGGCGTCGGCGTCCGAGCTCGAGCGGAAGAACCTGGAGCTGCAGTTCGAGAACCGGCGGCTGCGCAGCCGGCTGGCCGGCAACCAGGAGGCCGCCGACAAGGAGAACGAGCCGGCCGCGATCGGGAGAGGAGAACGAGAGCCCAAGGCCCGCGGGCGGCACCCGGCGCTGCCGCCCAGCGTGCAGGACCTGCGGCGCCAGGTGGACGACAAGGAGAAGGAGCAGGACGCGCGGCAGCAGTGCCGGCAGCAGTGACGCGACGTCGGGAGGCGGCGAGGTAGATGTAGGAGCAGGTGAACGCCACACAAGTCTAGTATTTCTCTCTTCTCTCTCTCCTCTCTCCTCTCTTCTCCTCTCCATGCTGCAGCAACGCGGCCAGCGCGTCGAGACCGCCTCGGAATCACCAGTTGAGGTCGCCGCCGGCCGTCTCCTCCTCGCGCTCCTGCTCGTACTCGATCTCCACGTACGGGCCCGAGGCTGCAGACATCCAAGACACACACACACGAGCACGTTTGTCAGTCGGCGAGGCGGTCGAGAGAGCACGCATACGCGCAAGGGACGCACGTCTCCGCGGCTTCTTGGCCTTGGCCGCCGGCTTGCTGGACGGCGCCTTGCGTTTCCGGGAGGCTGGCCCCGCGTCCTCGTCGCTGTCGTCTTCGTCGTCCTCGTCCTCGTCCTCGTCGGCCTGCCAGTCGTCGCCGAGGTCCTCGAGGTCGCTCTCGTCGTCCTCCCCAAAGTCCTCGACGTACTCGACCTGTCCGTCGTCGTCGTCGTCCTCCTCGTCCTCCTCCTCCTCCTCGTACTCGGCCTCGTCGTCCACCTCCTCCTCGTCGCTGACGTCCTCGTCCACCTGTCCCTTGTCGGCCAGCACCTTGGAGAACTCGCGCTCTGGGAAGTTATAAATATCGCCATAGGTCCCCTTCTGCAGGCGCTCCAGCAGCTCCTTCTCGATCGACTTGTCGAGCTTGGCGGCCGACTCGGCCTTCTTCTCCCGGCGCGCCTCGCGGCGCTCGACCTTCTTGTTGATGACCACGAGCTTGGGCTTGGTCTTGAGCCGCAGCTTGCGCATGCGCATGAGGTACTGGTGGATCTTGGTCAGCCGCTGCTTGTTCTTGTGCACGAGCTTCTTGGGCCAGAACTGCAGCTGCGCGTCCACCTGCGCCAGCGCCTTGGTGTAGCTCTTGCTCAGCTTGACGCGCTCCCACAGCCGGTTCGGCGTGTGCGCGCGCTCGATCGTCTTCATGTACAGGTAGCACACGCCCTCGTGCTCGCGCACCGTCGCGTAGCGCGAGTTGGCCAGCGGGCACGCCGACCGGTTGCACAGGCCGGTGACGTTGTACTCGTTGCGGCAGAACATGTTGCCCGTGCCCGGCAGCCTGGCAGGTCACACACAGGTGGTAGGACACACAGGCAGCGTTAGTGTGGAGGATTGGGGCGCGGTGCGGGACGCGTGGGCGTGCAGACGGCCACTCACTTGCTCTTGAAGGAGCAGAACTGCTGCGAGATGACGCCCCAGATCAGTTCATCGTGCTGCATCTTTCACGGGGCGTGTGAGTCCGCGGGAGGTCGGGATCGGGCGGAGGCGGGGGCGGAGAAGGCGGTCGACGCGAGCGCGGGCGCTGGGAGGCAGCGGGGGGAGCGGGGGCGGCGGCGGGAGGCGGGCAAGAAGGACCGCGCGCGCCGAGCTGTTTGGTGGTGTGGCGCTTGGCGGATGGCATTGGGATGCGGTTGGTTGGCGACGAGATGGGGGCCACTGTTTGGGGAGATAAGGGTACGGCGGACTCCGCGACGAGCGATGATTGGCGGAAAATCGTTGCTTCGTCATTTACTCTCTTTTCATGATATCCCTTCAAACCCGATTGCATTTGACGAGGAAGGTCAACATCCGAATCCTTTGAAACTGGATCAAAATGTCAATATATACCGAATCGAATCGACGATGCCCAACATGGCGCCACCAGTGCTTCCTCCCTCCTCCATGTGTGGCGCTCGCTCACAGGCCGCGCTCGTTGGCCATGTCGATGTGCGAGAGGAAGCGAATGTCCTCGGCCAGGCCCTTGAAGTCGAGCTTGGGGCTGTAGCGCTTGTAGGGCGTGCCGTCTGGCCCGATGAGGAACTTCTCAAAGTTCCAGCTGACGTCGGCGCGCGTGACGGGCATCCAGATGAGCCGCATGGGGTGCGAGAAGACGCCGCTGGGCGTCGACATCTCGTCCAGCAGCGAGCGGTCGCACGGGTACGGCAGCGCGATGCGCAGGAAGTTGAACAGCGGGTGCGCGTTCGCGCCGTTGACCTCGACCTTCTCCGTGAGCCGGAACTTGGGCTCGAAGCCCTTGCCCGGGCGGATGTGCTTGAGGCTCAGGTAGA
Organism: Phytopythium delawarense; assembly: GCA_023338175.1. Lineage (NCBI taxonomy): Eukaryota > Oomycota > Peronosporomycetes > Pythiales > Pythiaceae > Phytopythium > Phytopythium delawarense. The sequence continues at coordinate 10,563 of JAADYF010000312.1, forward strand.
TCTCGTCCCCGTTCAGGTTCTCCTGGTGCCCGAACTGGTTACACGGGCAGCCGATGATCACCAGCTCCGGGAACATGCTGGCCAGCTCGTTCAGCTGCACGTACGCCTTGGTCGTCGAGTTACAGTGCGACGCCACGTTCACGATCAGCACCGTCTACAAGCAGCAGCAGAGCGGATCGTCAGTCAGTTCCCCCGTCCTGCGCGCCCATTTCTCTGTAAATGCCGGCGCACACGCGGACCGTCGCCAACTTGAGTGTGTGTACACAACCTAACGCTGGAGGCGCTCTCCACGGCCGCACACGCATCGGAAAAGCAAGACGGCAACGTGAGCATACCTTGCCGGCAAAGTCGGCCAGCCGGATGAACTCGGAGCCCGTGAGCGAGCGGAAGGAGAACTGGTGCGCCGTCTTCCGGCGCACAGGCGCGCCGCCAGCGCCGCTGCCGCTGCCGCCCGGCGCGTTCAGCGAGCGCTGGCGCTGCAGGTTGGGGATGCCCGACATGGGCACGGCCACGGCCACCGGCAGGTTGTGGAACTGCTGCTGCTGCGCCTGCGCCTGCGCCTGGCGCGCGGCCGCGCCGTTCTCGTCCGTGGCGTCGCCCGCGTCGCATCCGTAGCCGGCCGGGAGCTTCAGCATGCTGGCGGTCGTCGGGGCGTGAAGGGAGGAGGAGGCTCGTCGGTCGGTCGATCGGTCGGGTGCGCGCGGCCTAATCTTTTGCCGAGTGACCGGCTCTGCGGTGCGCGGAAGAGAGCGAGAGCGAGTCGAGGGCTTTTTTGGTCATTTTTTACGACATTTACAACATTTATTTACAAGACCTCTTTTTAAGCCTCTTTTTACGCCTTTTTTTATAAAAAAAAGTGGACACCTCTTTTTATGACCTTGCTAACGTTGTTTTATGGTTTATGAAAATAAACTGTTTTTGTATCAAATCGAGAAAGTTGAAAAAAAGTTGACACGTTTTACACATTGTTCCCAGTGTTAACAAAAGAAGGTACATCTTCGTGGGAAAATTATAGAAAAGGGTGTGATTTTGGTCATTTGCGACGTTTTCTGTCCAGCCGAATTATTCTTTTGCGCCTTTAATTTGGACTTTAACCGGTTATTGCAGCAAATATTTTAGAATATCGTAATAAAACAGGGTGCAGATTCAACGATGTTGAATCAAATGCCGCGAGGTCATTCACGCGTCAACGATTTCGCGGCCAACAAAGGCGCGACGGGAATTGGTGAGGCACGTGGACGAACGCGATCACAGAGCAGCTGGTGCACTTGCATGGTGACGCTCGACTCGGCTCTCAGTGGACGGATGGCAGTGGCCCTGCGTCGCCGCTGGGGCTTCAGAAGTACAAGCAACAGCAGCAGCCGGTTCGGCCGAATGAATAAGGGGCGAAACCATAATCAGAGCGGCCACGTGAACACTGCGAGTTCGTCGCGCGTATCACTGATCCGATATCAGGCGGCGGCGTTTAACGCTCGGCCGACGCGCGTTCATGCAGCGGCGGCGCCTTCCTGTGTCTTCATCTTCGTCGGCGTCTTCATCTTCCTATGCGTGTGACTCGCTTCTCGAGGCGGAGCGGCGCGCGGATGTGCTGGGCTCGCTGGGATGGGGAAGGGCGGACATCGCCGTCCACCCTGATGCACGTCGTCGCAGGTCGGCGGCGCGCCAAGAACTTCGCTGGGCAAGAAGGCGACGCGCTCCATCCGCGTGACTGATTAACCCCGCCCATGCAGTGCAGCTCACCGAGGCGGCGGCGTTAATCCCTGTACGAACGGTGCGCACTCGGCCCGGCCGGTCTTTGCTGGGCGACCGCCCCTATACGCCTACGCCCACAGTAACGCGTGGACACTGCGGCCGCCACGTGCGCGCGTTGGACTGATGGCGATGGACAGCCCACAGGCTGGACTGTGTGGCCGGATGTATCCCACGCAGCAGTTGGGCTCCCGACGGAGACTCCTCCGCCTGGACTCACGCCGCGCCTTTGCTCGAAACGTCTGGCACATGTATCGGCTTGCCGGCACTTCCGTTCGGATCATCAGTGCCTGCCGACGTGAGAGCGCCGCAGCCGGCGGTCGAGTGGTCGGTCACAGTCGAGCGAAGTGCAACGTGAGGACAGACTCGGAGCAGTCGAGCTGCCGTTCACGAGCCGGGCGAGACCGCAGCCGGTGGCTTCCCTCCTCTCTCCAGCTCCGAGCCGCGGCCGTTCGCCGGCCAATCCACGATGCAACATCGCCGCACGCGCTCCGTTTGTGTGTGGGAAAGATCCCCCGTGTTCTCGCTGCTGGATCCAGCGATGGACTCCATGAGGTCCGCTACCAAGGCGAAGGGCTTCTTCAAGAAGCTCGTCGGCTCGAAAGATCGCCGCGCCAAGCATGCGCTCGCGAGTTGCTCCGATCCAAGTCGACCTGGAACTAAAGCTCCGCGTCGAGCGGAGCTCAACTTGCGCTTGAAGGTCGCAGCGAAGGCGCCGCGTTGCTGGCATGCAAGGGGCGGCGACGAACACTAGCAGCAAAAACGATGGCCGGCGTGAAAATTCATGGGACGAGTCGAAGGACCGGCACTTTACATCAATGTCTGCAGAAAAGTGAAGGTGCTGGGTGCCAGTGATGGTGCGGGAGATGGAGATGGAGCCACTGGAGGAGCAGTCAAGCCAGGATCGCGATCTTCCTTCAGCGAGAGAAAATGTGCGGAGGGCGGAAGATTCGCAGGGTGATTGCCCAGCCCGACGCCGTGGCATTGAGCAGACCATCGCCACCCACCGCCGCCCGTCACCCGCGCGTCGACACTCGGGCTCGAGCGCGCACGCAACCTCATTTGTCCATGTGTCAACCCGCCGGCGTGGCTTCCCGTCAAGTTCCGCGCTGCCCAGTAATGATGTCACATCGGGAGGGAAATTTCCCCGCACGAAGCGCGCAGAGTGCCCGGCGGTGGCTTCATAAGCGCCGCCATTTGCTTGGAAAAGCGCGTGGAGCAGTCTGGTCGGAGCGGTCTCCGTGCCCAGATCACGCGCCGAGCAGTTCCTGCATGTTGTCAGAGGCGATCCGTACGAGAAGCCGAGCCGGAAACCCGAACAATTGGCGCGAAATTTTGCTGTCCATTGCAGTGCCGTATCCTTCGTTCTGGAGGGTCGAGCGTTTCGACTTGAAGACTCATCGCCGCCGGTTGGTTCAGGAGTCGAGCTCGCAGCGGTTTAACACGCCCGCGCATCCCAAGAGCGTCCGCTGCATCGAGAGGAACGAGGTAGCGTGAAGGCAGAGCTCAAGAAAAAATGTGGGTTTGTGAGGCGGCTGACGGCAAAAATCGTGAAAAATCGCATCGTTTCTGCCATCAAAAGCCGTGGGGAGCGTGGCAAGGAGAATGCGCCAAGTGGCCGCAGCACGTGTGAAAATTCCATCAGCATGACACATCCGCCGCTTGCCTGCTTGCCTGCCCACACAGTTGCACGGGACTGGAACGGCGGCACGCCATCGTCCGTCCGACAAGCACAAAAAGTCTGGTCGAGCCGTATCAGCAATACTCGGCGCGGCGCTCTAAATTGACGACGGAAACCCTGCATGTTCGGCATGTTCATCACGCATGCCTTTTGCCCCGGAAGCGTGAGCGCCAGTCCTTTTGGCAGGTAAATTCACTTGGCCGTGAGACGCGCCCGATGTCGATGGAGGGGTGCGAGCGTGCGTACCCCTTTCAACTTGGTTTCAGTATGCTTCAGTCCATCCCGAGTGACGCTGGCAACGCGAGGCCTGCGACTGGTTGGCCACCGCGTCTGGTCGCAAGTTGAGAAGCGAGAGGGGACTCGCGTCGACTTTACATGTTGCAGCATGAAACTGTCACCTTAAGTCGCGAAAAACGGTCACGACAGAATCGGACATGTCCGATTCGCTGAAAACTCAACTGCCGAAGTCGACAAACGCCACAAAGTCGACATTGGGCACCCACCAGGATCCTTCCTTCTTGATCAGCTTACGGTACGGCTCGCCCACTAGCCGACCATCACTTGTCACTTGCGATTCGTAGCGATAAAACCTACCACATCCGATAAAACCTCGTCTCGCTTTTCCCTGTTGCCAGGTTCGTTCTGCTTTCCCTTTGTCTCTCTTCGCTGCCAGGCGGTCCTTTCTCGAGATTTCGCCCCGCCCACCTGCCCCCACTCGGAATCCCCCCACCCAGGCGACCCGCGCGCGGCCGCGCACGTCGTCCCTCCCGCCCGCGTCCTTTCCTGTTGGGGCGGGCCATTCCCCCATATCCCCGACGCCCGACACCTGCCCGAAGGCCCCGCGCGTGTGCGTTGATGGCGCCGCACGTGTCCGCCATGTCCCCGCGGCCGCCGTCGTCCCAGCCGCAGTCGCAATCGCGAGAGGCGCTGGACCCCGCGGAAGAGGCCTCGCCTGCCGCGCGGCGCCACGTCAAGCCGCCGCCGTCGCCGATCGTCGTGCCCTTCGGTGCGCGCGCGCGCGACGGGTCGGAGGAGGACGCCGTGCGCGCGCCGCCGGCCACCTCCCCGATCCTGGCGCGCGTGCCGCCCACGCCCACGGCCGCGGCGGCCTCCTCGCGCCTCCGCCGGCGGACACAGAGCCTTCCGGCGGACGCGGCCACGATCGCGCTGCTGGCCAAGCCCGCGAGCGCGGCGGAGCTGTCGTCTGTAGCTGGGACCCACGCCGCCGCGTCGACGAAGAATAGGAAGAACGCCCCCAGTCGGCCGGTGCCCGTCGACCGCGCGCTCTTCCGCCGCTTTGACGACGTGAGCGCCGTGCTGGCCCGGTTGCGCCGCGTCCAGCAGATGGACGCGTTCACGTCCTCCACAGACAACCCCGAGATGGCGGTCGTGCGCGAGTCGATGGAGCGGCTCCAGCGGTCGTCGAGTTACTTCCGCTCGTCGCAGCTCGAGCTGCTGGAAGAGATCGAGAAGCAGCAGGAAGCGCAGCGCGCGCCGCTGCGTCGGTACCTCCCTCCGTTCCTCTCGCGGTCGGACGCGCGGAAAGTGGACGAGCTCAAGCACGCGCTCTGCGAGCAGGTGACCGAGTCGGTCGCGGTCGAGAGCGAGCTCGCGCGTCTGGAGCGCCGCTCGGACGTCCTCGTGGACGACTGGCGCCGCCGGGCATCCTACACGGCCAGCGCGCGCTTCTCCTCGATGGAGCGGGTATCAGCAAGTAGCCGTGCCGAATCGTTCTCCTCGAACCAGAAGGATGAGTATTTCGACGACTTCGAAGACGACGACGACTTCGACGACGATGAAGAGGACGAGCCGACCTCGCTTCGGATCGCAAAGCTCGAGCGCGAGAAGGAGGCGCTGCTGACGGCGATCGTCCGCACGCTCCAGTTGCCCGAGGTGGAGCAGCTCCAGGCGCACATCGCCATGTACACGTCCGAGGCGCAGGCCTGCACGTCGATTCTCGCCCAGATCGACCGGTGCGTGGGTCTGTACCGCCAGGGACTGCAGCTGCTCCGCATGGCGCTGGCTACGATCGTGTCTTCCCAGTACACTGGATCGGCGAAGGAGTTCGCGAACGGGCCGTACTCGCTCACCGTCGAAGCCGGCCAGCTCATGCTGCAGGCCACTCACGTCATTCAGCCCGAGGCGCAGCGCCGTTACCGCAGCCACGCGCAGCGTGTGATCGACCTGCGCCTGCCCAAGTTCCCGTCGGCTGTGGGTGAGTTCGCGCGGCGTGCGCGCACCAACTTCGACCCGCGCAACGCGCTGGCGCTCGAGGCGTCGCGCCGCCTGCCGGCCAGCGAGAACGCGCTCGTACACACGCACAAGGTGGCTATCGAGCAGCTGGACGCGCTGGACGCGTGGAAGCGTGCCGTCGAGCGCGACCTGCAGCGCGCGCGGTCGGCGCAGCAGCAGCTCGAGGACCGCCTCCAGCAGCGGCTCGCCGTGCTCGCGCGCTCGGTGTCGGTGTAGACCAGTGGCATGGCGCGGGGAGCTTGTCCTCCCCGCTGGGCGTAAGTTATTTCTTGTTATTGCCGCTGCCGCCCGCAGCGTCGCGCGGTCAGCGGCCTCTGAATAAACCCAATGTGTTAGATGCCACGCCGTGGGGTGCGCGGCCGCGCGAAAGTATGAGCACCTCGAGGCAGGACGCGGCGACACCAAGCGGAAGTGGGAACGTATCATAGTCCAAGCAGAAGAGTACAACAGCGGAATTGAAAGGGTGACGAACTCGTCCGGCGGTATGTGGACACCTCACGGACGCGCGCACACCGACAGCTCGCGTGTATGGCGGGCGATATGCACACTCATGTCCGCACTGCCAACGTCCGGACATGAAAGACAAAGAGGAGAGGGGGCGAGCACCGCCCGGGCATGAACAGCGGGCAGAGTCCCCTACTGCCAGTCGCCCATGTTGACGTCGCTGTTGTCGGACGGGTCGCCCATGCCCGGGTGGTTCAGGTCGCGGTACGTGCGGCCCAGCAGGAAGTCCTGGCCCGCGAGCGAGCGGCTGTCCTGCTGCTGCTGCTGCTGCGCTGCCGCGTTCGGCTGCGCATACAGATGCGGCTGCTGGTGGCCCTGCGCGGTGAAGACGTCCTGCGAGTGCAGCACCTGGTCGCCGTAGAACGCGCGCTGCTGCTGCTGCTGTTGCTGTTGCTGCTGCGTCGTGCGCGTCAAGTCCGCTGGCGATGCGAACTGGGACGCGCGCAGACCCGAGGCGGCCGCGGCGCCGCCGACATACCCGACGCCCAGGTCGTGGGTCGGGTGGTGCTGCCGCAGCACGTCCGACCCGAGGTGCTGCTGGTGCATGTCCATGCTGTGGTCGACGTACAGGTCCTGGCTCGTGCCGATGCCCGACGACATCATCATGTTCTTCTGCACGTCGCCGTACAGCGGGTGCGGCGCCTGCCGCTGCTGCTGCTGCTGCTGCTGCTGCGAGAGCTGCTGGTGCGCCTGCGTCAGCATCTGCAGGCTCGAGCCCGACATCTGCGCCGACATTTGGCTCTGCAGCGACTGCACCTGCGGCATCTCCTTGCTCCGCGGCATCTGCTGACTGATGTTCTGGAACGAGTGCATCTGCCGCCGCTGCTGCTGCTGGAGCTGCTGTTGCTGCTGCTGGAGCTGCTGCTGCTGGAGCTGCTGCAACTTGCGCTGCTGCTCCTGCTGCTTGCGTTGCTCCTCCTGCTGCTTGCGCTGTTGCTCTTGGAGCTGCTGCTGCTGCTGCTGCTGCTGCTGGCGCTGGAGCTCCTGCTGGCGCTCCATCTCCTGCTGCTGACGCTGCAGCTCCTGTTGGCGTTGGACTTCTTGCTGGCGCTGCACCTCCTGCTGCCGCTCGAGATCCTGCTGACGCTTCAGCTCCTGCTGGCGCTTGAGCTCACGCTGGCGCTCAAGCTCCTTCTGCTGTCGCTCCAGCTCGCGTTGACGCTCCAGCTCCTGCTGGCGCTTCAACTCCTGCTGGCGCTTCAACTCCTGCTGACGCTTGAGTTCTTGTTGGCGCTTGAGCTCCTGTTGACGCTTGAGCTCTTGTTGGCGTTGCAATTCCTGCTGGCGTCGAACTTCCTGCTGGCGCTGCAACTCCTGCTGGCGTTGAATTTCCTGCTGACGTTGAATCTCCTGCTGACGGCGCAGTTCCTGCTGACGCTGCAGTTCCTGTTGACGCGCAAGATCTTGCTGGCGCTGCTGCTCTTCCTGCTGGCGCTTGAGCTCTTCCTGGCGCTGCTTCTCCTCCTGCTGGTGCCTCAGCTCCTCTTGCTGCTGCTGCTCAAACTCGCGCTGTCGGCGCTCTTGCTCCTGGCGCTGACGCTCCATTTCGATCGCTTGCTGCTGCTGGAACTGAAGCTCCAGTCCCGCGTCCATGTCAAAGCTGTCCACCGCCTGGTCCAGCAGCTGCTCGACCGTGCGCTTGCCGGACGAAGGCATCGCAGCTTGCGAGCGGTCCGAAGAGTCTAAGCGCATGTCGATATGCCCCAGTGCGTGGTCACCGTCGTTCGACTTGCTCTCGTCATGGTCTGACGGGTCGTCGCCAAGAAGAGATGAGATACCCTTCACAGCTTTTGACAGCGTCTCGTCGTTCGTGCTCGCGTCTTTCGCGTCGTTCTCGCTGTTCTCCGTCGGGCCCGTCGTCTCGTCCGTCTTGCTCGCATCAGACGTGTCAGTCCGCAGCTTCTTGGCCATGGGTTCGTCGGCGCTGTCTCCCTCGCCCTCGTCGCCATGCCCTCCATCGATGTCATCGTCGCCGTGCTCGTCGTCCTCCATCTCCTCGTCCGTCTTGTTCTCCTCCTGCTCCACTTTGAGGTCGCGGCACTTTTCGTACAGCATCTCGGTCATCGTAACGATATCCTCGTTCAGATGTTCCTCTCGGGCGATCTTCAAAATGCCCCCCAGCGTCTTCCGCATCCGCGCGCGCTTGATGCGAATCGCCGACAGATTCACCTCGTAGTTGGCGAGCTGGCGCTCAATGAGCCGCCGCGACGGAGGGATCTTGACGTGCGCAAAGATGGCAGGGGTGGACGGTAGCGGGATCCGAGCGCCACATCGACTGCGCTTGGTCCCGATCGACACGAGCGTCTCGTTCAAGCTCGACGTCATCTTCTCGTAGTGCGCTTCCATCTTCAGCCACTCGTTCACGGACCCAGTGATCTCGCGCAGCTTGTCCAGAAGCACCGTCAGCAGGAGTTGGTCGCTGCTGCTCGTCATCAGCCGCGTGCTATACCGGTAAGAAGGGATGAAGCGGTCGTTCACGTTCGTCGAGCGGATAAAGTTGCGGCGGTGCGTGACGCTTTCCAGCAGAAGCTGGTTGTACAGGATCAGGTTGCGGCATTTTTCCAGGTCATTTGAGTACTGCTCGATCAGGTCCACGACCTTCATGACCGTCCGGGCCTCTGTCGTGCGAGCTTCCTCCAGCTGCATGAGCTCCCCTTCGACAGCGCGGAGACGCTTCTCCGTGCGCTTGGCAAGCGTCTTCGTCGTCTTCTCGAACTGCGCCTTGGATGACAAGATCTGGTGACGCAGATCAAAGATCTTGATCAGCGCGTCGACCTCCGACACGCCGCTTTCGGAAGACGAGTCATCGTCCGTGGAGTCATCGCTCTGCGTGATTGTTGCGATCTCGCGCTCACCATACTCGACGAGCTGGACGAGCTGAGTCTTTGCGAGATGCACCAGCGTCGCTCCTGTCGTGTTTGCCACCAGGTTCTGAGCAGATCATCACACACTTCCATTAGCATCCTCTGCAAACGGTTAGCGGAGACGACGGACAAGCTTACCACTCGATCCTTCGTTGACGTCACTTCCGCGATCAGCGTGTCAATGAGCACCAAGAACTTCTGCTCCACCTGTACAACAAAACGCCAGTCAGCACTGATTCACGCCGAATGAATCCTTGCCAGACCAAGAAATCACTTACAGCAGCCTGGGCGGCGATGTTGGCAATGGCAACACGCTCCTTCTGCTTGTCGACGATTGCACTCTTCTCGACCGTTTCGATAGCTTCCTGCTTGACCTCCTTCTCCACGATGGTGGCTTCAGCCGCGTCCACGATCTCCTGTTTGATCTCAATGTCAATGGGGGCCACCGTTTCGGCGCTATCAGAACCCGCTTCGATGTGGGTCGATTCTACAGCGCTCTCAGTGACCGAATTGCCGTCTTCAGTGGTGTCGGCGGCCTTCTGGATGTCTTCGTCAGCTGCCTCTTGGGTGTCTAGTTCCTTCGGCAAGATAGAGTCCTCCTCCTTCTCGGCGGCGGCTTCCGTCGGCTCTTCAGCGCCAGCAACGTCGACCTCGGAGCCCTTCTCTTCAGCGGCTGCAGCATGTTCCGTCTGGTCCACACTGCTGTCTTGCCCCTTTTTGTCCCCATCGTCCGCATTCTCCTCGTTCTCCGCCTCCGTGGCCTTCTTGCTGTCATCGTCGACTACTTCGTTATCTCCCTCGACAGCCTCAGCATCCTTCTTGGACTCGGCGCCAGATTCATTCTCATCAACGCTATCAGCGTCCTTCTTCTGCTCGCTCTCGGATTCCTTCGCCTCGTCCTCGTCAGTCTTCTTCTCAGACTCCTGTGCGTTCTCCGAGGCCTTATCCATATCAACATTGACATCGACATCAACATCCACAGCGACAGCGACAGCGCCATCGATGCTTTCAACCGTGTCCGCCTCGGTGCTCTTTTCAGCATCCTCTTCCTTGCCTTCATTTTGGCCCGACTCGTCAGAGGATCCCGCTTCCGCCACTTCGACGCCGTTTGATGCTGCGCTTTGCGGTGCCGGCTGCTCATCGCTCTGCTTCCCGTCGCCCTCAGCCTCTGGTTCGGTTTCCTTAGAACTCTCGTCGGCGGATGCAGCTGGACTCACGGGCATAGAAGATGACGATGACTCGCTGTCATGCACGCTGATCACGTCCGCCTGCTCGTCCACGAGCTTCTCGGTCTCTGCGACGTACTCTTCTGCAGCCGCAATCGCCAAGGCGTCTGCCTCTGCCTTCTTCCTCTCCTCAATGAAGCTCACAAGCACTCGACGCGTCTGCTGCAGAAACTCCAGGATGCGGTCCGACTGGCTGCTGACGCACTTTTCACAAAACCACGGGCCTGCTGGGATCTACGACGTCACCATCGATCCGTCAATGCTTGGTACGCGCGCAGCCAGACGCAGCTAGAACCATTGAAAACGTACCGCGCTCATCGGGGGGCTGATGCACTTAAGATGTGTCTTGCTCTCGCACGCCTTGCACTCAATGACGCCAACAAGCGCTTCTTTGTGGCACGCAGCGCACGCCTGCATCGTCCAAGCACCGCCGTGTCGATACTCCAGCGTCAGCACGACCACTCCCTCGATCAAACACATCAGAGAATCGCACTGCGTACAGGGGCATTGCTGATCGGGCGTTCCGGGGCGGTAGGAGGCTTCGGGGACGCCGACGGTGCCGTTGCCGCCGCCGCCGCTGCCGCCGCCTTGGACTTTTCCTTGGCCGCGGTCCGCGCGTTCGTGCCGCGCTTGCGGATGTTGAGGCGGTCCTTGATGTCCTTCAGGCTCTCGCCGGTCGCCGCCGAGAACATGGACGACCAGCCCGCGTCCGTCTTCAGCGCTGGTGGGCATAACAGAGCACACGAACCAGGTTTCGGCTGTCAGCACGCAGTTCAAGCCGCTCCAAGCTTGGCAGGAGCGAGCACGCACAAGGGTTGAGCGTGCGCTTCATCTGCAGCGCGCAGGGCACGGGGGACGTGTAGACGACGTCCTTGAAGCGGATCGACCCATCCTGCAGCAGGTCGGCGTACACGCGCTTGCGGTAGTACGACACGTACAGCTTCTTGCTCCCTGGCCGCAAGCAAAGCACCGCACGCCAAATCGTCCGTCAGTCGCCGTCCCGCGCCGCTGCCACGGCTGTCAGCGCGCGTCCCACCTGGCGAGAGCAGGTTCTCGTCGATCAGCGTGCGTAGCACGACGCGCGCGTCTCCCTGTCGGCCGCAACGCGCGGGGGAAACACACGCACAGCAGTCAGCGGCCTGTCTCGCCGAGGGCGGCGCTTTGCCCTCGCGTCCCCCGCTTCCCGCGGGCCCCCGAGGCGCCCAAGGGGTCGGGAGAGAGAGGAAGAGCTGCTCCACACGCCCACACCCGCGGCACGAGCCTCACCATGGCGCTCCGGTCGCCTCGCGCGCCGCCAGTCCGCTTCCGCCGCCGCTGTCGCCCTTTCTTCTCGAGCTGCCGCAATGCCGATCCAGATGCCGAGTCGACCAAGCCCGCGCTTTTCGCCGAGGTTTTATTCAAGGCAAATCAAGGTTTTATATAGTAGCTGTCGATGATTGGTGGAAAATCCAGGCATTTCTAGCGCTGTACCCCCACGTGTAACCCATGAAGCCATCTGCAAAGTTGTTCGAGGAGGAGCTTCTTCAGTCGAGCATGCGCAGATGCAGAAGCCAACGTTCCTTGTGCTCTAGAGATGCTGGAGACGACCGAAGAAGGTCCTTTGCGTCTGACTAGACCAGTGAGAGGTTCACCGTGAAGCTGAGTTTGGGGCGGCTGGCATTGGTCTGTGTGTGGACTGGGGTGGAGAGGCACACTACACTGATCGAGCCGCCAATGGCAAGATTGAGCGACACAGTCTGAATTCGTCATTCGTCACAACTCTCCATTGACCCACCCACTCATCATTCCGCTGCTCACTGAGCCACGAACTCACTCGAATCAATTGCGGCATCAACCTTAGCATCAAGCCCGCGCTGACGCCCTATCACGCCCTTCCTACGCCTACGCTCACGCTAGCGTGCATGCCACTCGACCCTCCCTGGTTGCAGTCCATCACTGACCTTCTCGATACCCCATCATGCATGCTTGTGCCCGCCAGCCGCCAGATGACCAATCAAACGCACGCTCACCAGTCGACCAACGAGCCACACACGCACACTTGACGGTGCAAATCACCACCACGCACTCACACCGAGGACGGGGAAAACATGCCCAGCGTCTTGGACGCCACCTGCACCGCAGTCTCCCTCGGCAGCACCTGCGAGAGGCGCCAGCCGCTCTTGACGTCCCTGTCACGATTGTCGAGGTCGCGCTCCACTCGCGTCCTGCTGTCCCACCACGCCGAGTTCGCGAGTACTACCAGCTGCTTCGTCAGCTCCCGCGACAGAAACGGCCACCGGGTATGATCCGCAGTGGCAGTGTCGGCGGCCGGAGTGAACATCCCTCGGACGCACAGCGAGTAGTTGATCGGACGAGTCACGTGAGTCCGGCTTCTGGTTGTCAACAGCTTCGGCACAAGCACACACTGCGCGGGATGGTCGTCATTCGGCGCCTCGCGCAGACTCATGTAGAGTCGGATCATATCGCATGGTTGGGTGTCGCGGAGCGGGCTGTCGTCTTTGAAGACGTTCGATGGCAACAATTTTGCGAGTGCGGAGACCGGGAACCCGCCGTCCTTGTCCACTCGGTTCTTGACTTGGACCAGGATGAACGACACGGCGGCTTCTTCGCTGGAGCTGAACATCGGGATGATCAGGTCGGCTCCCTTCTGGTTCCGAGGCAGGATGCCCGCGGCTCGGCGATCCAGCAGCTTCCACAGCACCTCCTCGGTCGGCATCTCTGGCAGATCCACAAAGTGGCTGAAGCCGATCTTCCACCCCCTCCACCGCGTCAACTCGTCATACTGCGCGCGGTCTTCCAAGTCGGTCTTCGAGTCATTCATCCGCAGCTCTGGGTCAGCTCCCACGAGCATCGCCACGAAGTCCGACACCTGACAAAACTGACCCGTGAACACGAACTCTCTTCTGACTGCAGGCTTCGCCCACACGTCCATACCCATGATCGTCGCGTCCATCGCCAGCAGCAAGAAGATACGCGCCACGACCTCGCCGATGTTGCCTGCGTCGACCACGCCGTTGATCAGCATGGCTTGGAACTGCCGGAGGATGTGCGACTCCAGCGCCGGCTTGTCCAGCTGATACCACACGCGCGCCGCGCCGAACGTCAAGATCGGGTCTGACGCGTAGCTGCTGATGTGGGCGTCGTTCTTGTGTGTCACGTAGTGCAGCACACTCATAAAGTCGGCGACCAAGCGCGTGGACATCGCGTCGCTCTCGTGCGGACGCAGGCCGACGCGGCAGAACAGCGATGCCACACCGTGCAGAGTAGTGTCATCGTAGCTCTTCTCGTCGTTGTGTTCGCAACCGAGCAGCAACTTGGACGCTGCCAGCACGTTCAGGGTTCTCTGCTCAGCGAACAGGTTCAATTCAGCATCCACCAACTTGCTGTGCCAGAGTGGTCGGCCCATCGATACGAGCGCGTCCCAGACTTGAGTCGAGTCGGCTTCCAGGACTCTACTCTTGCTCGGATTTCGGTTGAATCCTGATGCAGGACAGTGCAGCATCACGTCCATCGTGTGTGTCAAGACGAACGGAGGGAACAACGCAGTTGTCGCCTCGCCCTTTCGGGACGACGGGTCCTTGCTCAGCGCCGGAACAAAGTCGTGCACCTGGGAGTTTGTATCGACGAGCACCGCGAAGACTTTGCACGCGAAACCCGTCTTGGTTTTCACACCGTTCGCCATCTTCAACGCTCGACGCAGAATTTGAAACGCGTTTTCGCCTTTGGGGTTCTTGATGTCAAACAGGGCCCGCGCCTCGTCGATCGCCAGCACGAGAACAGGCACCGACGCTTGAGTCGACTGTCTGCGCCTCCTCTTCTTTCTGTCCTCGCTCGACTCATCCATCCGCTGCTTCTTCGGAATGGGTTGGCCATCCTTCCTGCGCTTGTCCTCCAACTCATCGACCATGCCCCGGTCCACGGACTCGTTTACATTGTTGGCAAAGAGCTTCAGCCATTCACTGCGTGTCGCCTCGCGGTCCGTGAACGCACACGTGAACGCTGCACGGAGCCGCATATCCATCTCCTCCTCCGTACATCGACTCGCATCAAAGAACCATGTGGTCAGCGCTGGGGTCGCGCGCGGGTACCCGGTAGACCCCTTCACGTTGCGCGCGCAGACGTACAGAACCGTCGCGTCAAAAGAGTCGTCTCCGCACTTGAGGAGCTTGCCATCGTTTGTGCTCTCCGCCAGTCTCCGCAGGATGCGGCTCTTGCCGAAGCCCGAGCTCTGCGTGATGGCGACGTATGGGGCCGTGTAATGGTCCGGATAGTCTTCGTAGGCGGAGCAGCAGCGCGCGAGGTAGTCGGCGAACTGCGTGTCCGCATCGCCGATGTAGTTTGCCGTGAACGCCGCGGCCATCTGCACGAGGGCCTTTTGGTCGACCGTATCTTGGCGGCTGAATGCGTCCCAGATACGGTCGACCTCGCTCTTGGCGGCAGTTTCTGCCGTATTCACGTCGTTTATGTCGTTCACGAGGCCAAAATACGCGCCAAGGACGGCGCCTTTGAGTTGACCTTTGACATCTTCCTTTGTCGTCTTATATTTCTCGTCGATCTCCAGCGCGCGCTTCTCCAGGCCAGCGATCTTCTTCTTCAACTCTTCAAACACGACCGTCGACAGCGCATCCATGAGCGCCTCTCTAGCCATGGCGCGAGCGGGCGATGGCACCACGACCGCCGCCACCTCGAACTCGTTCCCCGGCCGGCTGGGCTTTCTGGCGTCGATCCGCTGCTGCAAGGCTTCGTTCTCAAAGGCAGTTGCCGAGTGAAGACTTGAGGAAACGAGGAGGAAAGGTCTCAAAAACCGGTACTTTGAAGTATTGTTCGGTTCGGTGCAGCATGGTCAGTATCCACGTACCGGTTGTGACAGGTTCAATTGGTGAGATGGTCCTCATGGTCCATGCAGCATGGGATGATGGGAGAGCAATCGACTCCTTCAAGTAGTGCAGGTTGCTTCGTCACAGCTCCCCACCCGACCCTCCCACTCGTCATTACACAGCGAGTTGGGGCCACAAGCAGACACTAATGAATCCCGACCTCAGCCACCATCGACACCAGTCCTAGTGGCCGCCTGCAACTGATGCTCTCACGACTGCATACATGACGGTCTTTGCGCAGGCTCCAGCGCCTACACGAGCAAACAAAG